>JAOBBB020390721.1:0-27592 GCA_025331005.2 Zoanthus gigantus
ATTAATGATTGAATTATAATTAAGATGTCTTTTTTATTTCAGAAATAAGAGTGCTAGTGTCAGCATAACTGTCCAGAAAGAAATCATTATAACCGCACCATTCGAACATTCAATTTTTCAATTGCCAAACAAACCGATAGATTCACTATTTAAATTTCTTCATTCAGCGAGTTTAAAAACTTGGAACCTTGCCTGAGTCGAACTGAAAGTATGGCAATGTGAATTGGAGATCCCATCATGATAACTCTTCAATGAGCTGCATATATTCATCCTCTTGTTTGTTTGTTTTGTCCCCGATTCCCCTTAAGAAAATAACAACCAAACTTTTTACTTACTAAACACTAGAAATTCACAGTATATACTCTACATTCTTAGAAAGCCTAGGAGTCCTTTTGTCCCAGCTTCAAAATCAAGGCTTCCTTGCCTGCCATAGCCTTTTTAAACACTCTTAACATTAATTATCTGTTTCATATGTTGTATGTTTCATTAATTTTTATTGTTTTTTGCTCCATCCTTAATAATTGTAAATCTTTATTTGGTCTATGGCAAAAAATAAACAAAAAACCATCGTCAATCATTTTCTCCATTTCGTAGTTTTCGTGTTCTCGTATTCACCACAAATATTCTTTCCATGGGGTGTTTTGGAGAGCCTCAAATTCCATGTCTTTTACAACAATAGGCAACACACAAAGCAATCCCACGCAATTGAAAATAAATTGACGAATGCATTTTGTGTCGAATATTCTTAGTTTTATCTCTGACTGGCTATTCAAAAGTTTACATCCCCAGGTAGCGATTGGAATTTTGTCTCTTTGTTTTGTTGGTCGAGATTCGTATATCAGGCACACTCTGATTTTAAAAGTTTATTCGAGCATGAACTGAGTACCTGCTTATAAGCCAGTGAGTTGTAAATTCCATAAGATCTCTGAAAGTCTGATATCTTGCTTTCCTTTATGGTTAAAAAGTAAAAGAAAATCACACATACACAACATAACATATAATACAGCTCTGGACCTATACGCCATTGAGCACTCTCAAATCCAAGAAGAATTTAATCTTATACGTATTTAACATATAAATTCTTCAGTTTTATTGTTTCTCTCTAAGTTGAGGTTGGTAATATAAATTGATTCCCTTTCTATCTGCAAATACAAAATTTGTTGTCTCTTACTTGTATAATGCAATTTTAATTCTTTTTAACTTGTATCTTCTGTCTTATAAACTGGCCTGGAACGTCCCTGTAGACAGTTATCTCACTAACTTCATTTTTGAAAACACAAAAGCAATTTCAACGTTTGTTATTGTTATTGCTTCAAATTTTTTTAAATTCTTTTATTGTAAATATTATATACAGTTTTAAGCAGATTTGTTTATGCAGCCAAATATCTCTAGAATTTAATAATTGATACTTCACACAAGAGTTCTTCCCATGGGCTTTCTAATAGCTTCAAATTAAACGTCGTGCTCCGGCGGCACCCAAAGGAGCAAGACAAAAATGCTAATAAATTTGCTATCTTTTTTCAGGAGAAGATGTATTTAAGATAAGGTGTAGTTTGTCTACTGAATGAGAATCTATAATTTAAACCCCACTACCCAACGTCCTCCGCTATCAATCCGAACTTGTTGCGTTCGAGCGAAGCGAGAACGCATACTAATCATGTCGATTTCAAGCCTATATATAGAAACATATAGACAAAGCTCGATGCCATCGTATTTCAGGGTCTTTTAGAAGGAAGCCTCTCTTTCATGTTATTGCAAGCCAGATTAAAGTCGCAGAGGCCTGGGTACTGTCGGGCTACGGGGTTACTTCCCGCGAAAGACCGTAGCTCGATGCCAATTGCCATCGCATTTCAGGGCGCTTTTGGAAGGAAGCCTTGCTCTCATGCTATTGTCAGGCTAAAGGGCGATAAAGTCTTCAACAGTGCTTATCCTAGCAGTATGCAGAACGCTTGTCATATATGAACTCAGTTTCATGACTTTGCTCTCCATGAGTTCTCGTAGCTCAATGGATAGAGCGCCTGCCCGGTGCACGGGGGATCATGGGTTCGACTGCTATTGGGGACTCAGATTTTTTCTCCGTACCACGCTCGTGTCATGTTGATTAATTCATCTCTCAGTTAATTAGGAAACTCAGGTATTTTATCTCATTTCTCTGTCGTGTAGCTGTATAGCTCTCCGAGCTCTACTACACGCTTGTTTTCAGTATAAGAACAATTTAATAAGAACAACGAGGCTCGGATTGGCCGAAAATTAAGAACAGTTTAAAAACAAGCTCAGGCTGAGGCTGAAAAAAAGTGAAAATATTTCTAGTTGAAACTTTACTGAATCGTGTAATTTACTTTCGCAATGTGCACAATAAAAACACAAATGCACCGTTTCCCATTTATCATTATATCTACTATTGTCCCAAATGATACACGTATTCATTTAATATTAAAAGTTCCTCGTTAATCTTAGATAAATGTACTGAGATCTCCTTAAAATACAGGCGGTCAGCATTGTTTTTCAATGCCTTGTCTTTTGTTTTGATTCTCATTTCAAACCGCTTACAGAAATAAGAACAAATTAAGAATAAAAAGACGCTGAAGCAGCCAAAAGATTAAGAACAATGAGCCTTGGCAATCATTTATTGGTTCTTATATTTAAAAAAAGGGAGTATAGGCTCTTGAATTCTTGTATAACATTTTATACAACTTTGTTGTATTTGCCATCCAAAAAACATCCCAGCGTCTTTCATAGACCCAAATAGATCCCCTTTGGCCAAAATCCTAGACCTCAAAAGTACCCCAAAAAATCTATCCCACCCCACCGCCTTACTTCCTCTTTGTTATTCAAATATGTGACTGCGGCCCCTGGGCATGAACTCTTCAATTTAACCATGCGATTCTTCAATTCAAACATACAATACTCAATTCCTCAAGGACTCAATTGAAGCACACAAAAAATACCACCGCCATGTTGAAGTGTAGTCCTTGAGCCGCCCTCTGTATTCACTCTCGTAAAACGTTAACTTAGAAGTCGTCCGTGTCGAGTAACAGGGCAACTTATATCTCGAGTTATAAGACGAATAAAAGTTCGACCGTCTCACAAAAAAGCTAGGAGAGGCTCTTTAGTCTGTCTAGGGACATATCTTGTGCATTTAGGTGTTTCTTGTTAAGCGCTTTTTATCAAGAGCTCTTGGATTGGAAGACTGGGCAATAACACTCTCGAATGATAATAATAAAATTAAAGGCTGATAAATTTTGAATTAATTGTCGCAGCGCCGCCGGAACAAGGCTGACTGGGGCAGTTACGTCGCTCCTATTTCTTGCATTTTGACGTAAGCATTTTTAACAATAAAAGAACGTCAATGTTTACATTTAATTTGCTTCCACAATTTGCTTCCACTAACTCAGTTACTTTTAATTACCATTCATTCTTACGGAAGTTAAAGGAGCTGGTGTACATTTCCGTCACAATCAGAATAATAGGTGAAAAATCTAGCACGTTGTCTAGAGAAACAAGATATATATTAAAGTTTTTTTAAAATATTAATTTATTAGTTTGACAAGAATATACTTGTCTTCTTCAGGTAATGAAATTTACAATATGATTTTAGTTAATATATCATAAAAACGTCTTTATAAATGAATATTCTTACGCACTTCCTTCTTTCATTTGGTCTTACGACATATTTTTTAAACAGGTCACTTTTTTTTATTTCAGTTATTTCTCATAACCGCCCCACTTGCAAAAGCGTCCCGCCAATAAAACTAATGTGACACCATTTACTTGACGTATTTATCGAGTATTCTAATTGTTTTAATTGAAAAATAAAACTATTGAATAGAATAGCAACACGCTAATACTTGTATATAATATGTGAACGTGATCAAATCAAAAGTATGCGTAAATTTCAAAACAGGTGAAATAAATCCCGCTCACTTCACGGTAGAGCGCTCAAGAACAACACACAGCTGTGCGAAGCATTTTAACATATTCTCTATCTTCAATTTACGTATTGTGCGAGCCAAGTCAACCATTTGTCTATTTAGTCAAAACCATGCAACTTAAAACACAAGAGTCGTAGTCGAAATATATGGGGCAAATACTACATTTGCAGAAACAACAGTGACAATAATTTTATACTCGGAAATTCAGAAATCTTTCAGGAGACATTTACAGATTTCTTCGTGCTCTGATTGGTTGAAAGTGTAGGGTGCTCCAAATATGGAATAATGATATGAGTTGAAAACCAAACAAAAAACCGCTGCTGGATTCCCTCGTCAGAAAACATGGATAAGAAGTAAACTACAGAATACCTGGAGAAAAACGCCGTGTAGAGGCGTAATGCCCAAGAAGAAACCTTCGGAGGTTCCTCTGCCTGTTGGTTGGGAAGAGGCTAAGGATTCCTTAGGGAGAGTTTATTATGTTGATCACAACACGAAGCGAACTTCTTGGATCGACCCGCGCGATTGGTAAGAATTTTGACTAGAAGTAGTCAAGCATGCCTACGTCTGTGGTGTATGTCATTCCCTTAGGAGAAAATGCGTGCTATGTTTCGCTGCGATTTCATTCTTTCTGGAACGTTTATTTAATGTACCGTAGAAAGGAAGATATTAGACGCTTATACTGTGGTGTATTTAGACTAATTATTTGTCTTTTAAGGCTAAATTCGAGCGTAGATTTCGTGTTGTAGTTGATGCCTTGTAACTCGTACTCTGAGCTATTATTAATGCTATTTGCATGGAATTTACAAGATGCACCGATTAACCGATTACTTGGACACGAAATTGCCCATCTAGACACGAGATGATAGAACTAAAGTTTATTGCTTTTAGACTGAATGAACATTTATTTTACAAATTAAAGCTATAGATCTTGAATTTCGTATAAGTTAAACCATGGTGCGTTGACTAAACTCACTTTAAGCCGCTCGCGCGTTGCAATCTTTTATTCGAAAATATTCGAGTTATGTGTTCTGAAAACTACATGTTTACGGAGTATTGGTTTGTTGTTTCATAACCAGCTCTAAAAAACATCAGATACTGTTTTATTTTCTGGAGTTTGAATTATATAAACAGTGATTTTTGTGTACTAATTTCTAGGCAAGGTTTGAAAGTTTTTCTCGATCGGAAATGATACGTCACTTTCATAATACCGTAAATGTTCTCAGTTGATAGCACAGAGTATGTTGTGAATGTTCGAATTTTCAAGTGCTGTTTATGGGAATTCCGTTCTAATCACGTCTACTTGTTTGAATTCTTTTGAAAGATTTTACGGGCTATTTTTGTCTAAGCCTTTCTGTTATTACACAGAAAGCTACATCACAGCAGTTTGATAAATCAACCTTCCACATCTTTAGGTCTCCTCGTCATAGACAGAAAATGTTATTCATTTTTTATCGCCTTGGAATTCACAGAGAATGTTATTGAGAAGTGGCCTTAGACCTCTACTTCCGTTGCTTATTTTTCAAGTTTTAATGTACCATTCTGAGGGTTTTTTAGATTAAAGTTTTCTCTCAGACTCTTACAGTAACATGTACTCGTGTGTTTATCGAGCAAATGGAATTTGTTTCGAGAAGTGGGTCTTAACAACATCCATTTTTAGCGACAAAGTATCAAAGAGTAGAGATCTAAGGCCAAGATCTAATTATAGCAAACAATACTCTTACCGTTATCGGTGGACAAAGTTTGCGCTTTAAGCAGATTTTGAGATATGGTTGTAACTGGAGAAGTTTGTTTTCATGATAAAAATCGAAAGCAGTATTCGGATAATATTTAATATCATTCTCTGCGTTATAATTTTATTTCATGAAATCTTTATGACATTATTTATCGTATTTTAAAGTATTGGCTTTCCACTGAAGAAATGTTAGACTAGTCTCTTTCATTCCAAAGTTTCTCGTGATATTTGTACAAGTAAAATAAAAAAAGGGAGCGTAAGAAACGGATCTGAATAAAGTTTTTATAAATCTTTTGTAATTAGTGTCTGGTGAGAAACAAGAACTAAATTTCTCATAACTTCCCGTCTTTCTATATTCGAGAACCGTATTTGATGGACTACATTTTTCACAACATGTTACAAATCGTTATGATAACCGTGTAAACTTTTGTATACCTTGTGGTCAACCATTTATAATGTTGAAAATAGTTGGTTTTCCTGACAATATTGGACTAAGTTATTAATGTGGTGAGGTCACCTCTGAATTTGGATGCAATGAAGACCGTATTTTGGTTTCGATTTTAGCAAAATAGTAATTGACGGTATCAATAAATCGTGTATCATGTGTGTTTTGATGGTAACTTGTAAAATGGCAAAGTATGTAACTTGACGTGGAGAACTCTAGCTAGAGTTGTTTATGTGTAGTTAACTTGGAAATTTTGAAAAGGGCTTGCTTTAACTTTTGTATCATTTCTGAAACGATATAAACATGATCACAAGACACGCTATCTTTGTAGTTCTGCTAAGACCAAGCTTCTCTAAAGGAAATTGTATTTTGTTGCAATTGCTTTGTTTTTTTTTGTGTTCAATTATAAATAATGTTTATAAATAGAAAAAAACTCATTAATTTTTGACAGTAGAACACTGCTCGTTAACAAGTCCATGGTAAAGTATTGTCAGTTTCAGTTCATCTTTACTTATTCAAGATTAGTTTCTTATCTCATGTTCTTTCATGTATGAAAACAGAACTTAGACAATTGCAAGATAGCTGGATTGACATCTCTTCTGAACTCATTTATTTTAAGTTAATGTAAATATTTCAAGATGTTTATCATTTGGTATTCTAACTGATAAATAAATCTTTTGTATCAATTTGTACACATTAATTTGGCAGCAGTCTACTGTATGAATATATCCCCATTTCTCAGCATGTATATTGTTTATGTACAATATATATATTTTTACTATAATAATGAATTTTTGTACATAATTGCTAAAAATTCAATTTGTGACTGAAATACACAAATATCTTTGTTATTTTTTTTGGCTTCATTGTTTGGAATAAGCTGTTGTCAAGTGTTTGAATAACAAATAATACACAAATTCATAAAGTTTTAAATTTAATGCAGTTAGATGTAATAAGATTCCAGATGCAAACTAGTTCACTTAATATCCAGTTAGTAAGTTTTGTATGTAATATATCAGTCATATTCTGTTGTGAAAATTCAGAAACAAAAGTTACAATTTGGGATGTGATCAAAAGAAGTTCATGATTAAATTTCGATTAAATATGCAGTTGGTACTGATTGGTTTTGTTAATTTATTAGTAATAGCATGTATTATACTGCTATAATTATTAATAGCTTATTAGTTATAACATTCCAAGTTTAATATGAAGATTGACAAAAAGTTTCCCATTTTTTTTATATAAAGTTTACAGTCACTTACTTTCAGCCGAAAATTGTTTACAGTTATTTAAAATAGTTGAACTAAAATGTGTAATGAACAGTACAATTGATCTCTTGAGACGTACTTTCTCACAAGATGTATTCTCTTGTGCAAGCTATACGAGTATGTGTCATCAAGGCAGGTTTTGAACCAGCCTTTCACAGATATATCAGGCTATCTAATTTGAAGGATTTGGGGGTTCCCATTTATGCACTGGGACACACTATTGATGCATGAAATTTGAAAAGAACACATGACATTCGCACTGACAAAAAATGTTACATTACATGTCAATTATATGGATCAAAATGTGGTTGAGAAGCACTTTGACAAATAATAATCCTTTATCCTTCATTGGATCAGCTAGTCCTGGTTTAGAAAGATCGTGTGAAGAGTAATGAAGCTAAAGTTTTTAAAAACTGAATATGTAGCTTAATACAGTATATTATTTGTAAATAAGTGTCAAAAAATCACATGATATCTTACTAAAAATTTTTTTGCAGGCTAACAAAGCCCCTTAGTTTTGCTGACTGTGTTGGTAATGGTAAGTCAGACATTTTTCTTAATTTTAAAATTTGTTTCTAAAAAGGTATACATTTTTAAACTGGCAATATTCTTGACCATTTTTCTTAACTACAACACTGGAACCAGTATTAAGTCGTCACCTTAATACAGGTCTTAAAAAAGCTCACCACACCAACCCGTAAATCCCAGTGTATAAGCTGACCCTTTGTATAAGCTGACCCCTGATTTCAAGGCCAAAAAAGTGGGTTTAGGTATTACCCTCTGTATAAGCCGACCCCCCTTTTGGAAGTTTAATTGAAACCAAGAAATATTTTTTATATCACCATTTAAAGAGCTAAACTTGCTAACATGTAAATTGCTAACCAAAATTCTTATTTTCCAGTTTAGTATTTTTATGTGTCATGTAGCTTTCATGAATAGCATACATTGTTGGCGTCTTGTCGTAGTTGAAATTATTTGAATGTACAATATTTGATATATGTCACAAAGAGTAATAAGTATGGGCTCTTTTCCTTTTTTCGTCTTTCAAAAGTTTGTATTTGTTGTTGTATAAGCCTACCCCCAAACTATGTATCAAAAATTTGGTGTCAAATTCTCGACTTATACATTGGGATTTATGGTATTTAAACAGAACTTAAAAATTTTGACATGTTGCTGAATTAAATTAAAATTATATAAATTATCCTATTTTTGCCATAGTGACCTTTCACTGACGGTTTAATACAGTTTCCAAACAATGAAAAACAAATTTTTGAACTTAATGGAAAATGTGATATGTCCACTTTATAGAGGTGATCATTCACTGAAGGTCACTTTAATAGTATTTATTTTATGAAATTTTCGGGACTTTGCCACATGATTGTGTAACAGATGCTTGCTGGTTATGTACAGTAAAATCTTGTTTTAAATAAGTTCCAGGGGACTGGAAAATTTTGTTCGTTATATTGAGAGTTCGTTAAATCGAGGTTCTTTCCCTTACTGTAACTTTTGTGGAGCTCAAAAATTCACTTCGTTATATCGAGGACTTTGTTAAATGAAGGTTTGTTAAACCAGGGTCACATTGTAATAATACTGGTTCCTCTCTACTTTTAGGATGTCAATCAGCTGTTTTTCTTTTTTTAAAATATAAAGTTTACTTGATTACAGTGATTACAAATTTCTGTATATCAATCTTTTTAATTATGATCAACAGGACCCATATCCCCTTAGTCCTTACTGGGAAGATCTCTGCTTAATGATTAAAAGATATACAATTTGATTTTTTAATGTTAAACCAAAGTTAAGATGGCTTTTTCCTTCCACATAAACAAGACTCTGGCTTGCACGTGGCTGCAGTCTGGGCTGATCAAAGAGCCAAGACTTTCCTATTGGGCACTGTGGTTTTCCTGTTGATCTCAGATCTCAGTCATCTAGCTCCCTTATTAGAAAATTATACATAATTTATATACATAATTTTATGTTATATAATATATGCAGAGCGCTATAAGCGTGGAGATGAAATAAAAGTTATTAAATACATTGGCAAATGAAAAGTTATTGTTTAAAAATATTTTATAATCTCAACAGAACTGCCTTTTGGATGGGAAGAAGTCAATGATGCAGTCCTTGGGAAATACTACATTGACCACAATAATCGTTAGTATTTGTTTTGTCACTTCTTTAGATATGCATCAATTTTAATACACAGTAAGGTATTTTATATATATAGCTAGGAGTTTACAAGTGCAATTCAATTGTTCATTAATGATAGATTTAATTACATGATTGTTAAACTTAATTAAGTATTTATGACAAGTCTTTATCACATACCTCTGAAGTACATATTGTTTATATCCATGTTATTAATAAATTTATAATGTACTAAAACAGTTTTATCATAACTTTTCCTGTTGGCTTTTGATCAGTATGTTTCTGATTGCATTTATAAATTTTGCCCTGGAAGTTTTACACTGAAGAAACTGTATCGGAGTTGAAAAATGCCTGCTTCACAAGTTATTTTATGTTTAAGAACAACAGATGAAAATGGCTTTATTGAGAAACAAAACCTTATAAATAGCTAATTTTGAATATCAAATAATTATGGATTTTTAAACTCACATGCTACATTTAAAATCTTCATGCATACTAAATTTAATTCATTTGGTATTTTCATTCTTAATTAGATTGGACAGTTTGGAAGATTAGCCTCCAAACATAAAAGGATAATCTTTAAAGCTAATTCTGAATATTATTTATAAAGAAGATTCACAAAGAATGCAAATTCTTGAAGTAATAGTTCATCATCAGCTTTCCCTTGTATTTGAGATTAGGTTTTACTGAGACAAAAAGAAGTCATGCATCATGGAATTAATAAGATACCTGTCTTTATTTAAAAACCTTCTTCCATTGTTAGCCTTATATTCCTAATGGGCCAGAAAAGAATATCAAATATTCGTAAAATGAATTAATTGTGCACAGGTTTCATAATTGTTTTTTAATTATAATCTCGTGGCAGCAAAGCCTGACCTTTATCAAAGGTCATTTTCACATACTTTGAAAGTTTTAAATTCGTATCACAAGCTGCGATTATAGTGTGGTAACAGATGACTGCCTCAAACTGTTCACTCTGTAAAAGATATTTTGAAGTCAATCTTGAATGTTGTAATGGGTGTAGAAACTCTCAATGAAATTCTGATTAGTTTTAGTCCAGATCCTTCATTATTCTGGTATTTCCCAAAAGCATGTTGTTCTGATTTATGGCCATTTTCTTTCATGCTCAAAGGTACACACAGATCTTATTCCTTCAATCATAAACTGTTAACGTTTATAATTATGGTTATTTCACTTTGAATTCAGGACTGGTACTTTCAGTATCCTTTGTGTTAGGCAGGAACTGTTTGTTTGCAAACAATGTTTCTATCTAATTGCAACATTTGAAAACATTTTATTTTGTCTACTAAAGAAACCCAGCAGAAGGAGGACCCTCGAATCCAATGGAAAAAGCAGCAAGAATTTATGTTGAAAGAATACCTACTCATCGCACAGCAAGACCTAGTGGTACGTTTCCTTTTTTTTATATTTGAAGATGTGAATGTTAGAGTTTGTTTAAAAAATTGAGTGCAAGTTTTGAAGTTTTGGCATGCATCTTTATATTAACAGTAAGTTGCTCAGGAAATACCGTGGGTTCACTTAAGCTAAAGTGTTTTGGGTTTTTCTTGATTCTGTGCTTTAGGACAAGCAAGATATTCTGAATGTGAAGAAGAAAAGTCTGACTGTAGCACAAGAAGAGGTATTATTAACTGTTGAAAACTTTTACTTGGCTATAAAATTACAATATAGCTGCAAGAACACATTTTAACAATTTTGCTGTTGGAAAGGTATTTCAAGTATCTAATTCTTTTGTCAAAGTATTTCCTTAAAATAAACATCTCATGTTTAATTTAACTGGTTCTTAACTTGATATATGCATAATTCTACAAGTTCTTGACTCAATTCACTTTGCAATTGATATTGGTTTCAATTCCATTTTTCAAGTACACAATAATATATATTAAGAACTTTTGTTTAGTGTTACCACCTACAGTGGATTAAATAATTGGCATATATATTCATTCAAAGGAATTTTACATAATTTTGATTCCAGTGCTTGTTGTTGACAGGTTAATGTGTAAGTAACATTAAGTAATATAGACTTATTTTGTACTAGCTAACTTAATAATATGAAACATTTCGGAATCGTGGTTGAAAATTTAACAAGGTTGAATCTACAGTTGGAACCGCTGACAAATGTTTGCAGCTCAGAATTGAAAATATATACCTATATTTAATGAATTAATATAATCTGGCTTGCCTAAAAATGAAAATAAGATATTCTTTTATTTAAGCTTTAAAAATGTTTGGCATTCAACTTGGGCATTTTAAAATATGGGTTTTCCTTTAGAGATGGAAGATAGTAGAAAAGACAGTGGTTGTTTAATGCAAAGCATTGTTTTTGATATATAAAAAGTGTAATTTGTAACCAACTAAACCTAGGAAACCGTAACAAAATAACAAGATTAAAAAACAATGAGAAAAAAGATTCTAGAGAGTTCTACAGGCTTCCAAGTGTAAATCCAATGACAGAATTAAAAACAAATTAGATTTTTTAGCAAGTTAACTCTATAACTAAAAATTGCTACTAATTTTTTCTCTCAATTGTTTTTTAAAGAAACCTTAATAAAAGTTCAATCTTGTAAGAACAGTTTAATATGTGAAGTTCCCTTCCCCCAGCTCCCCTAGTCCTCAGTTTTTTTTACTGTGTTTTGTTTTCTATATGAATATTAAATTTTATTGTTTTTTTGACCCTTGTTGAATAAGTCTACTCTTGATGGCATTCATTCATGACAAGTGATTTGGAAGCAAACTGCCAAGCTTTTACTATTTGTGTCTTTTGAGTTAAACTGCTTTATTATTATTATTTTAATAATTGTTATGTATTTTGCAAAAAAAAAAAAAAAAAACAGTATTAGCACATCAAGCATACTGCAAATACTGCTCATTGTGCAGTTTAGAAAAAGGAAGAAATTTCTTTGTGGATGCCAGATTTGATCTTTGTATTGAATTGGTACAGTATAGATCTGATTTTGATTAGACAATTTGACCACTAAAACTTGCCTTTTTGTGATCATATTCAAAAATGAATGAGTTGATATTTTCAGCAAATGAAGTGCTAAAAATATGTCAGCTCTTAACAGCTTTCAACTAAAGTGCATAACTGTTGTTTCAGTACCAGAATTTGAGGTCAGAACTAGAACATATGGAGAATGTGTCCCAGTCCTTCCAACCCAGACATGATAAGCAAGAGAGTGTCAGTTCCTCATCATCTACATCAACAACAGGCTCAATTGCAAGCCGTTTTGATGCCAAACAACTAAAGAGAGAAATTGCTCAGGCAAAAACTCGAGTAAGTGCCAAAAGACTTCAATATTAAGATTTAATAGCAAGTGAACCAGGTGATACAGTACTGTATCATTATAATTTATTGCAAAGTAAGATTTATAAACCAATTTTTTTCTAACTCATTTTCATACTCAATTCATTTGAAAAAAAAATATTTGGTTTTTAACTCATTCGTTTAAAGCAATAGATGGGTTATTGCGGAGAGGGAGAAAAAGGCATTAGTAAAAATCTGCGAAGACAGATGTGGCTGCATTTATTTAGCAGATATAGCAGAAGTGACATAACAAATTGGTTGAATGTGAGAAACTGCTGACCACATACAGTGTAGGCAACTTGCCATAATAAGCAGACAAGCCTAATTAAAGCACTTTCTGGATAATTGCAAAACACCGCAATATTTTCTGCCTGATGTACCACATACCAGTTAATTAGCCAACCAATCAACTTTATTTGTAATTACAGCTGTGCACAGTAGAGAACCTTTATTTTGCTCTGGATGTTGGTTGTGAGTGGTGTGAGAAGAAATGTCTCCAACAAGTGATCACATATTCACCACAATTTTTGTTATATGTATGAATGAGTTAGCTCATATATAGTAGGAGCCTTTGAAATTAAAATTTTTCATCAATATTAATTACTGTATTTTAATTCATTCATTCCAAAAATGAATATTTGTATTACCATGATTATTTGTTGGTGTATAAATTGACATTTTAAGACCTAAACCCAGACTTTAAAAACTTATCTTAACTTGTACACCAAATCGGTAAGTTGATACATCAATTTATCACCCTATCTCAAACTAAAAGTATAATACAGAAGCAATCACATTTAATCACTATTATAATTATAATAATTGTAATTATAATAGCGATTAAATGTGATTGCTTCTGTTTGGATGAACATATTTTAAGTGAAGTTTGTTCCAATCAATAACACTTTTTACAAAGGAAAGCAGAATTATTATATACAGTCATTTGAGACTGCCTACTTTGTTTAAATTTCAGGTTGATCGTCTTAAGGCAGAGATGCAGGATGCTACAAATGAAGTACATTATAAGGAAGAGGGGGTCAAGACATTAGAATGTGTTGACAAGAAGCTTTCTAATGCAAGAAGAAAAGAGGATGTCAAAGACATACTTGATGAATTTCTCAGCATACAGAAGAATTTAGCATCAAAGGAACAAGAAAAGGCAGATTTGGAAATGAAAGTGCACTCACTTTTGGACTTAATGAACAATCATTCTCCACCACCACCATTTCCATGCCAGGTAATGGGCTAATACACATTGATTTTAGCCAGGTGGGCGTGGTTGGCACAGTTGGTAATATCTCTGCCTTCTGACCACAAGGTTCCCGTTTTGATCCCTGGCTTTGCCGAGATTTAAAAATTTGTGCAACCTTCTTTTCCGCCCAAGCCAACTCAGCTTTCCATCCTTCCGGGGTAGGTAAATGAGTACCAGCACCTGCTGGGAGCTAACCTGTGATGGATTAGTGTCCCATCCAGGGGGAGTCAAAGACTCTCATCCGCTTTAACACTACAGAAACCGGAGATAAGCGCCGGCTCCATGGACCACTTGGCTTGTAAAGGATTTAGCTAGCTAGTTAGCCACTACTGTAAATCTGGCTGCATATTTTTACAGGAGTTATAAGCAGTAGGTGAATAACTATAATTAGTATAACTATACCACACAAGTGAATAATACTTTTTGTGCATGCTGATTGGCTAGCTCAGAGGTGATTAGCCAAGTACTATTCACCTCCAAGCAACAAAAGAAGAAAAAGTGGCTTCCCGTTTTGCTTTGGTTTCAAAATGTCACAAATAAAGTTACTCTTTGGTCCGCTAGTTATTCAGCTGGTGTGGTATATACTAAAACAATTATTCACCTCAGTGTCAGTGAAAGTGGCTGGTGGCTTGGTAGATATCCACCGCTATTCACTTCCACTTTGGCGAGTAACTGTTAAATGCAAACAAAATGTCTATGTTTACAATTTGCTTTTTTTTGGGGTCTATAAATTTAGTTTCAAAATGCTAAAAAGACACATTTGGGTGGCAAAAACGGTAACAGGGCTTCCGCAGGTCATGAAAAGTCATTAAAAGTCTTTATTTTGATTTTTGCAGATTTAAGGCCTTAAGAAGGTCTTAAATTTGCTAGAATTTCTTTTTGAGGCCTTAAAAGGCATAATATAAATTATATTTAAAAATAATGCAAATGAAAGTAAGATTTTCTTGCAGCCAAATCTTGATAGAGCATTGACGTATTCTTTGTATTTGGGAGCAATTTTAACGCGCCACACCACCCTGAATTTGCTGCTGATGATGAGAACTTTTTTGTCGTTATTCAGTTATAAAGTTTATAGATTTTTGTAAAGGTGTGATCTTGTTTACCAAGGAAAGTGTTTATTAGTATTGTTATCTTTTTAAGAGTTTGTTTTTCCCTCCCTCTCCATAAAAATGCTGGCTGTGAGTCTGTGTATTTTGCATAAGTTATGCAATTGCAACACTGACACCTGTTCAACTCCCTTGGTGTACCATTTCACCAGCTTGTATCCAACTGAAACAGCTTTTATTTTGTTTTGCATTTTGCATACTGCTTCTGAAATAATTTTATAACCTCATGGGATGATAGTTAGTAGATATAAAAAAGAAATAAATCTAAAATGCTGCTGAAAATAAATAGTAAAACAGTTACTGCTCATCAGCAGGATTCCAAAACTGTGTGCAATTCTCTCAAAGTTTCGGCTCCATTAAATCCTGTACCAATTGAAGAACAATTTAGGTGGAGCCACTCACTAAGTGAACACAGTAACTGAAAAACGTTAGTAAAGTAAGAAAACCAACAGATAAAACCGTTAAACTCCAGAAATTACCAGCACACGCCACATAATAAAAAAGCAACAAGCTTTCGCGTGAAAAGCAATCTTATTAGCGTGTGCCACTAAACACAAAATTACATGTATACATATAAAAATTATGTCATAGAAATGAAAAAGGAATACAATACCAGAATAAGTCAATCATTTCCCAAACAATTAAGGTCTCTCTAAGTTCCTTGATTGTAGCTCCATACTTCTGACTTGAGTTCTGTATTTTGTTGAAGTAGCTTCTGGTTAATTTTACGAATGACATTTTTTAGTATCTTCTTAAAGCCTCAAGTGTTTTTCTAGTTTTGCTGACATTATGGCAAAGTGTGAAGACCATTATTTCAGTCTTTTTTCAAGTATAGATATAAGCATAAAAAATGTGGTGAAGAACTTAGGACACTTCAAGTTAAAGTTAGATGGTCAGAAAAAATTCGAGGGACACTGGGCACCAAGCTACCCTTTCAAAACGATATTTTATTGGTAAATGGCTTTGTTGCGAAAGCCAATGAGATCTTTGGTTTTATACAGCTCAAAGCAGTTTTCGACATGTTATTTTCGAGAGTGAAGTGATGTGAATGTAAAAAGAATTTCCCAATTCCGTTGTCTTTTGACACTTACTGGTCATTTTTTACAACTTCTGTATTTATTATTGTTGGTTGAATTGTTTCGGAATTTGATAAAACACGTGTGCAAACTTTTGATAGCGCAGTACAGTAGTGTTGATTTCATTTAAGACTTAAATATTTTAAGATAGCATTGTCATATATTTTGTGAATTTTTTTCTCCAGTTGATGTAGAATTTAGATAACTACAACATATTTAGTTACTGGTAAAATGCATTGCAAAAATCATCTTTACAAAATTACTTTTTAGAATAAAAACACTTCTTTGAGTTACAAAACCAACCCGAAGAATTCCGCGCTTTTGAGCTTTTTTTTCCGCACTATTTCCACACTGTTTGACAAACATTTCCGCACTAGTTTTCATTTTTTTCCGCACTCATCTAGATGCCTCATGAAAGGTAACTCAGCTTTACATCCTTCTGAGGTTGGGAAATGACAACCAGTATCTGCTGGAAGCTAATCTGTAATGGTAAAAGCGTCCCGTCCAGGGGGAGGGGGAGTCGAAGACTCTCATTTGCTTAACACTACAGAAACCGTAGATAAGACCTGGCTCAAATGAGCCGCTACGCTTGGAAAAGGATTTTAGTTTTAAAGTAGCTAGCAAGATCTAGTTGAGTTAATTAATAAAATTCCTCTAAAAGGGCATGTGTTTACTGGAAATTTGAATAATAGCAAAACAAAAATGATGCGTAGCACAGTCGTAGCTGTCTTGTGTCTTGAAACTGTGGCGTTTCAGTTTTACAACTGTTAAACTTTCAGGGCACATGACATGCTTAGTAGCAGAAAATTTTTTTTAAGTTAAGAACAATAAGAAAAACTAGGCTTTAAAACTAAAGTGATACTGTTATTCGAATTTCAAACCAGAAGGTACAACGGATCGGCTCAAAAACATGATTTTTGCTTGATTGCATTGCGATGTTTTCTTTTGGCTGACGTGTGTAAAAAGTGCGATCAACCATGAAACTGCTAGGTCAACAAAAGAATACTAAAAGTAAAACGTTTTAAGTTCTAAAATGAGCGAAAAGGCGAGTTTATTTCCATAATTCGAGTGAATGAAGAACGAGTCGATGTTAACAAGAAATTTATTTTCGTTTCCAATTCCATGCTTGACTTGATGTCATAAAGATGGATAACAGCAATACATATCACAGGCAGCCGAAGCTAAATTTGTGTGATGTTTGAAATGATTATGACGGTTAATAAGACTTTGTATGGGAAAATATTTGTTTTAAAAGAAATCGAAAAATTGTCTAATCCATCACAGATTAGCTCCCAGCAGACGCTGGTACTCATTTACCTACCCCGGAAGGATGGAAAGTTGAGTTGACATTGGCGAGAAAGAAGGTCGCACAAATTTTCGAATCTCGGGAAAGCCGGGGATCGAACTGGGGACCTTGTGATCGGAAGGCAGAGATCTTGCCAACTGCCCTAACCACGCCCGCCCGAATGACAATCAAATGGTAACTCCTTCAATTAGGAATTCATTTTACTCCCGTGATATGTCAATATTCTAGCGAATTTATAAGAATTTAAGATTGGTGAAGAAGTTAAACAAAAAAATCGATTAGATTTTGACTAGATTTTTCAGATGTTATTTCCAAAATAGTGAATTTTTTTTTATTTCTTTGTGAAGTTGAAGGAGCAAAGAACTGTATCAAGATCAAGTGTTGGATCACAAACAGAAGACAATGATGAAACTACAGTGGAGTCCAAGAAAGAGAAACAAGAAATACGATCAGAATACAGAGAGGCTCTGAAAAATATGCGACAGCTACAGTCAGAGATAAAACGAATTGATGTAAAACTTGTAGAAAGCCAGTCAGGTGAAGATAGCGTTGGAGTCAAAGAACAGAAGGTCTCGTACAGTGATGAGTTAGAGCGACTCTGTGAGCTGGCTAAAAAATCCGAAGAAGAAAAGGTAGGATATCTATGCAACCAGGGAACAAGCAAGAAAATAAAAACGAGTAAAATTTCTTTCAGATTCAGAAAGTTTTAAATAAAGGCACGGTAATACAGCACCAAAATCTCCCAACTCGTCTCTAAACATTGCTGCAAAACAGGCTGAAAAGCGATGCTGCGCGTTCTTCCACCTGAGTAAAAACTTGTCTCGCATCAAAACAATCAGTTGCAAGTTGAAAAAGTTTGTTGCAGAAAGTAGAAGATCGTTTTACTTTTTGCAACAAAACGTGTAGATGCTGCGCGTATTACTACCATAGATGAACTTGTCTCGCAGCAAGATGACGTCGCGAGCAATCACCTGGTCGTATTAGTCAATCAGAAGTCAGGATTCACTCAACTGCAGCATTTTGACGCGAGACAAGTTTGTACGCGGGTGGAAAAACGCGCAGTATCGATTTTTAGACTCGGTTTCGCAGCAATATTGCGAGACGAGTTGGAGGATTTAGTTGCTCGTATTATCGTGCCTTAAGATAGAGATTTTAGATGTCTACAACTTGACACAAATTTTCGTAGTTTACAGTACTTATAAATATACCTCTTGTGATTTTTCAATTAATTACCGTGCCGGCGGCAAGGCCGCGCACGGTCTAGGTTTCGGTCTTCGGGGTATGTATCTGTCATGCAGAGTTTTTGCAATTCGCACGTGGTGTGGTCCACAGGAAGCCCTGATAGCTATAGCTATGTCACGTGGTCGACAGGAAGCCCAAAGAATAGTCAAAGTGGCCCATTGGAAAGCGAACACTCAACATCATTTCTTTATTACGTACAACTATGATGCGTAATGTCAGGGGGGACTAGACACGGAAAGCGGGGGAGGGGGTAGGGCTTGAAGAATTACGTATCTCAGAAAGATCACATGGGTTAGTGAGCATTCTTTGTACTCCAACGTCGTACCCAGGCTCATTTCACTGACGTATGATGACGTGAAAGACCCTGGTTGCGGTTGGACACGTGCCACGCGGATTCCGCGTGGTAAAATTTTTAAGACACTAGGGTGGGGTGGCAGAGGAGATGTCACTTCGACAGTTATATGTCTGCGTCCGTATGCAAAAATCTCCAACGGTAACAAAACATACAACAAAATTTTAGAGGTCATGATCAATTCAGGTCGTAAAAAAAGTGGATTTTGATCATTCAATGCACGTAATGCGTCGTTGTTTAATATCAACTGCTGAAATATTTTTTGGAAAACCTCGATAATTACCTTCGCATCTTTGACTTTGTGTAAGCTTTGCGACGGCGTTAGACAATATTGAAAAGTTTCGGAAAAATTATCATCAAAGTTAAGGCCTCTTAGAGCAACCCAATTAATCATGACACAGATTATAAAACTTTGATGCCAATCGTTTTTATAATAGCAATACTATAGTGTTTCGCCTTGCAAATATTATGAACCGAATCATTGTGCAGCCATGCATGTGCATCGAATGTGCAAATCAAATGAACACACAAATTACTCTGGTTCTAATTTTTTAATATTTAATTTCAAACTTTCTTAAATTTACATCACTAAATTAAAGCGATCTACAGTCGTACAACCATTTAGTGTCTATAAATATAACCACAAAATAAAATAAATTTCATTTCAAACATTCAACTCGAGAATGACGATTCATTTTTAACAGTGGACAAAAACGATGACCCATAGCCGGCACGGTAAAGCCACCCCATGGCTCTAGTTGTGAGCTTAGATTAGCTCCCGTAACTGGCGATATCCAAGGCTATTAGTTGATTTTGAGAAGGAAGTCAAAATGACAGGAAGCACGCGTGCTAAAGATAGAAAACATATACTGTATTGTTTCTTTAGAAATAAGTGCATTTTTATCCCATCATTTTGGTAAATAGTAAAACAACTATCCCCCTCAGTGTCGGTGCCTTGCGCTAGATAGATACACTATTCACCTCCCCTTTGGGGGATAGTTTGTCAAATAACAAAATTGTAATACCTGTCGGAAATTTTACCGTAGTAATATAGATACATGCTTCTGATTGTATTATGTAGGAGAGTCAGACAGCCATTACGTGTTAACGAAAGCTGCGGTAACCAGATCAGGGCCTTAAAGCTGACGTACTGCTATGTCGGAAAAACTATCCATAGCTGCAAATACTCAGTTTTAACAATATTCCTGATGGACGATCCAATAAGTGAAAGCCCGTAAAAAGCGTAACAATTGTGTGCCCATGCATTTTAAGGGCTTCAAGTACTCGGTTTCGCTGTTTATACGAAATCAGTGGGTATTAATTTTCCTGCACTGTGAAATCAAATTAACAAATATACTCTCTAAATTTTGATCCAAACCTGGGAAAAAAGTGAACAGGTTTTGAACAACCAATTCTGGACGCCAACACTATCCTACTGTTCAGTATTAGCGCAAAGCTCACATTGATTTCCTAGACAAACACGTTTTCATATCACATCGTACTTATTAACTTGCCATTTTGTCCTACCTGTTCAAGAATCACTAAAACAACTAATCCTAAGACCATGGTCTTTATGGAAACAGCTGATTCGGCTTTCGGTCTTAGACAATTGACGCGTAGTCCATTGTTTAAGGGGTTTATAGCGAACTCGTACCCAGGCTCTTTCATCAGGGGGAAAAAGGGCCTGGGTACGAGGTTGGTTTCAATTTATGTTCAGCCTAAAACATATAAAGGTATTATACTGCCACAAGAAGATAGTCTCTTTGGATGAGCCAAGCGAAAGAGCTAAACATTTATTTACTAAATACATTTCAAAAGTATTATATTTTAGCTTTGGAAATTATGTTTTAAAACCAATTCCTAATTTATTACTTGGTTATTTTCTTTAGACTGCAGTTCCAGGTCTCCCGTTGTATTTTGAAGTCTTCTTGACGAATCCGCTGTCGATCATGCTATATGCCATATCAACTACTGTATCTCTCAGGTCTCTTGTTTTGATTCCCAGCTCGTTTTGAAACTACAAGAGAGTTGATTTGTAGTTAATAATAGTACGGATAATCCTGTGGTATATCATGCCATATATCAAGTACTGAGTTAATACACTGGTTAGCAAGATTACGGTAATAAAATTAGGTTAATAAATTCGAATTAAGGTCGTAATAGCAAGAATTTAAGAATGCGATGACTACTTTATGGTTACTTAGAGTTGGGTACACTTTGAAACTTTATTTCTCGTATCAAAAACTTGTCTGAAAAGGCCGCTTTCAAACCACAAAAATAATATTCCAAACGCGACTTTGCTTCTTGAGATGTTTCAAGTGAAAGTTTTACCGGAAGTAAACAAACAAGTTGGCAGTGTTATTTCAAATGCATTTTTCCACGGTTCGTACGCTACCTGGAAATCCTTGACTTTCGGGATTTTTCGTTCCAGGCCTTGGATTCCTTGAAAAATGGGGATTTTTTGAGAGCAACCAGGAAAAATCTTTGAATTTTAAGTTTGCAGTCCACTTCGATCGTGAACTGCATTCTAACTTGCCGTAGTCTCGTTTTGAAAATAAAGGACTGGGTGTACTAGTGCATTTGCGCATGTATGTATTTTCGCAGATCGTATAGCGTAGGTTCTCAAGTTATCACATGGTTTTGGCGTCGCAGGTTTAGGTAATGTATTTGCCGTTCCACTGCCATAAACATTGTAACAAACTGCTGAGAGTTGACATTTAGCATAACAAATTAGCGGAAAGGTCTAGGAAAAAGTGGAGTGAGTGTGTGACGGAAGATATGAACTTGTTGAGAGTGGAGGAGCACGTGGCGCAGGATCGACGGATGTGGAGGGCAGTCATCGCCCGTCCAACCCGTCCTAGATGAGAAAATACGGACGTTAAACGAAAACGATGATGATGATGATGATGGATCCAGTAGAATGGATGTTGGTAGCGGCGTTGCCTGTTACATCAAACACAAATAAATGTTTTATTGAGTCGACGTTTGAGATAGAATAGTGAAAGTGCTTTCAGAACACTTTTCAAGAAACAGAATGATGTTTAACGATAAGAGAGGCCGTTTCCCTGCAAGACTTTCGTTCACGCATGTGAGAAAATGTCTGCAAGTCTCGCCAACAGAAAAAATTACAACCTGCACTCAAAAATGTTAAGCAACACGCGAGTGTTGTCTGCATGGATAGAACATTCACAATGAGTGTTCCAATGAATGTGTGGGATATAAGTTTCTAATATGGGTATATTTAAAGGTTAGAGACTGTTGAAAGTGTTTTGTTTACAAATAGACGCATTTATCATGGGACAGCTCAAAAATGTTAAGCAACACGCGAGTGTTGTCGGCATGGATAGAACATTCACAATGAGTGTTCCAATGAATGTGTCGGATATAAGTTTCTAATATGGGTATATTTAAAGGTTAGATACTGTTGAAGGTGTTTTGTTTACAAATAGACGCACTTGTGGGGCCTACGTGCAGACGGCTTCCAGTTTCAATAAATGCTAATTAAGATCGTCTCCAAATTAGTGCAGAATTTCGTACTCTACATCATTTTTCGTGAATCGGTTATGTGTCCTTCATTATGATTGCATGGCTCCACTCGTTCCGGGATTTTGACGAGTTTCGCTTGTTGGCGAATCTAAGACATTAAGTTTAAATAAGATGGTATAGTTCAGGGATAAAATATGGCAATGCGCTTTTGAAGCCTGAAAAAACAATTTGAAGTTGAAAGCTTTCTTCCAGGGCAGGTATATGTAAGTAAAAGCTTTTTTTTAAAGACAATCCCGTTTTTTTGAACCCGCCAACTGGCTATGGTAAATTGTTTGAACTTTCAATGCCTTTAACAAAAGCTCCCTTGCATCGCCGGCTACCTGGCCACACAATGAACTCGAAATTGTCAATGCTGAATTCGACGAAACAAACTACGAACTGAAACACTCTCTAACTTTTATTATTCAATCTGACTTCACTGCGATGCACGCGGGCGATAAATATATGATTTTACGACATTGAAGCAAAAAATTGAACAAATATGATTTAAATAGTAATGGCGTGGATCATGTAAAATAGTTGGAAATTACAAAAAAGCTTTTCATAAATAGAGCTTAGAACATAGCAAAATATCTACGTTACAACATATAGTAGATATTTGTATTCTGTACGATATACTTGATGGGTTTTGTATGGGAAAGTCATTATAGTGCGTTAGTGTATTAATTCATTGGGTACTGCATGTGGGTATTATAATGGGAATATTAGTTGCTTAGGAGTTGGGTATATAAGGTTGGTACTCACGTTGCATGGTCAGATCTCTTCAGCCGTTATACCAGCACGCATAACTTTTCATAAATATATATATACATATATAAAATAGAGTACGGTTCTTTCTATCTATTTATTTCTACAGTGTTGGGAGTATGGTCGCTTAGGAACGTATTGCCCTAAGCCTTTCCACGCCAATCGTCAATCTTCTAATCAGAATGCTTCTCATTGACGGGCTATACATAATTTCTACGATATCAACGAGATAGTGAATTCATCGGATTTTCATTCTGATAAACCTCTAATGCTGCCTAAAGCGCATGATTATTCAGAGGATCAAATTAGAGGTGTTAAAGGCAGATTAAGATTCACAGGTTGCAGTTTAAATGTCGCAGCCTTTCCCATGACAAGCATCGTGAAACAACTGGAGACAAATTTAGTTGTTTAGAAACAAACTAGTTCTGTTACTTTTTTATATCGACTTTGTGCCCAGTTAAAATTATTCCATTAAAATGTTTCATTTCAGGAAACAAACCTTGTCAGTCTTAAAATACATCTCCTTGCCCACTGAAGGAAGTATCATTCTGACGCTGGCGTCAAAATACGATGCCAATTGTAGCAAAACCTTGGGACAAGTCTTTGTAGGCACATGGTAACCTATGGAGAATAAGATGAGTATGCAATTTGGCCTTAAACAAAAACACTTTTACCAGAACTAAAACATAAACAAATAAATATCATCTTCAATCCGACGACGGACTAAGGTTCAACTGCGAAGAAGTTACCGAGTCATCACAGTGAATTTAGCCCAGGGATAACGGAAGAACAAATCCATCATCCCTATTCAAACCCTGCGCTTCTAATCTTCGAGAAACGCTGCCTATGTAGTTCGTTGGTCAGCTAAACCCGATGAAAAGTTGAGAGTTAACGCTTACAAACGCTGTTAATCCAATGACCAAGCGGTTGATTTCGAACTAAAAAGGTATGTCTGTTTGTGTTGCAGCTAGAACAAAGACAACGAAACGAGGCTAAAGATAGAAAGGAGCGCGGAGTATCATGGGAAACAAAGGTTAGGGGGTTTATTGTACCTTTAATCCATTGACAGCTGGACTTAGAATATTCGAATACCTGGATATATGTTTTCATAATATACACGTTTTAAAGCTGCTAAACTAAACAATTATTTTATTAATAGAATCTTATATGAACATCTTCTACAAAAATAGCAAGCGGGATTCAAGGCTCATGTTCAGCGGAAATACACTTAAATTATCGTAGGTTCTTCATATATGGTACATTATAGGATTATTATAGGGTTAGGGTTTATTTTATAGTATGCGCCACCATAATGTACCATATATGAAGGATCTACCTAAATTATTGGCCATTTTCGAGAATCTGTCACTCAGTTGATTTTAACGTCTGACCGGAAGTTCAAAGGTTTAGGGGCTTGTCTTACGTCATTTCCTTGCAATTTTTGCAAGCAGATTAACTTTTCAGAGTGGCTTTTCGTTCTAAAATGGACATTTCTAACAAATTGCGTTTCAGGTTTTCCACGAAGTTGGTGAACACTGGATCTATGATAGTCCGTTGCAGAAACGACTTTTGCGGGTTAATCCGCTTGCATAACTCAGTCTGATGGTGGTGTGGATTGACCAAATACAGTCTTCTGAAGAAAGGAAAGACGAGATTAATGAAGATTTTAAAAGAAGCTGCAGTAGACGATATAAAATAAAATACCAAATCCAGTGCGCCAGAAATATTTGGTAAAGATAGTTTTATAACACTATATTGATGAAGATTTTTTTAAGAAAGAGTAGTATTTTGAGTCATTAATAGCATCATTTTGTCTTCTGAATGGTTATAGTGCATATTCAAAATCAATAATCCTCTAAGGTCAGAAGATTTGAAGCAATATTTAATGAAATCATTTTTATCAAACAAACAAAATTAAGGTAAACTAAGATTGACCTTACACACGTCAGAACGTTTAGTTTTCATATATTGAATGGACCGGAGACCAATACAGCAAGGTATTTATGTGGACACCTCGTGATTAGGCAAGGTTATTGAATATTTGAAGTTGTGACTTCAAGTGCAACAAACCCTGTTTCTTCCTTTTTTTTTTCCTCAACCTATTTGTTATAAAGTTTATTTAGTATTTCTGCCAAAAATCATTTGATTTTGAATAATTTTTTTTACACTACGTTGAAATTTTAGACACTTACGTCATGGCCGTCTGCAAAAGAGGACTGGGGTCTGGTTGCAATATGCTTTAAAATTAGCTGCACTGTTAAATATTTTTCCTATGGTTTTCGGGTTGGTGCATTGTTAATTTCCAAAAGGATTTCCATGGATATTTTTAGAAAATCCATTCTTCTGTGACATGAACAGAGGCTATTTACTCGAAGTAAAAACACAAAAAAGCCGCCGCGAGCACGTAAATGCTTATGTTTGGAGCAATTTTACATTAATTACGTTTTCTCAATATATTTATTTAAAACGTTGCGTGAAGCAGTAGCACGTTAGATATATTTTAAATAAAATGAACCGATATCGGAAAAGTAGTGAAAATTAACTTTTTCTATTTGATAAGATTCGTTGCATTATTAACACGAGTGAACTAAGTAGTAGAAAATATTTTAAGTTATGCATCGTTGAAATGAAAAGATAGCGCTGACGTTTCGTTGGAGAGTTTGGGGAATTGTTAGGGTAAAAATATAAACACTGCGTATTTCGAACCAGAATATTTTTGAGTATACTGTTCAAAGATTAATAAAGAATTTAGCAAAGAAAGAAGTGTTTAATACTTATATAGGGTTCGTGCTACTCCTTAAACTCTTTAAAACTTAAATACAATTCCATTTTTCAAGGGCGCTTAAAAAGTCATAAAATTTTAGAATTCAGCTCAGACTCCTTGAAAAGTCCTTAAATTTCAATTCAACTCTGCAACTTTTGGGGCGACGCCTTAAAAATATGCTACTTTCTTTGTCGTTAATGGCCGCTCACTAGTACCTTTTTAATAAAATTTTGCAATAAATATAAAGTTTCTTTTAATAATTATTCAAATAGGTATATTTCTATTGATGTTAAAAAATGCAAACGTTTTCAATCAATATGATTTTTATCAGCCTGATCATCATATTGATCGGAAACGTTTGCATTTTTTTAACATATACTTAAATATACTTATTTTATCCATTTTATAAATTTTGGCGAAGATGACTCAAAGTACATTTTATAACACAATACCGCTGATGAAGCACCTTAAAAATCACTGTCAAGTCCTTGAGTACTCCTTGAAAACTCCTTAATTTTTTCATTTGTATCTCGGCATGAACCGTTGTACTTATTAGAGAACTATCTTTTTCTATGTTTTTTCTCTTTTAATTCTGTTTACCACCGCATTTCTAAATAAATCCTTCTTTTCTTAACACTTTTGGTTTATCTCACGAAGCGCATAACACGAGGAACTGTTAACGCTACAAACAGCAAAGACTGCATCAAACATGTTAACCCTGAGTAAATTGAAAAACAACTAAAGCAACCGAAAGAAACTGAAGCTGCCAATAGTAAAACTCATCATACTGGGGTTTTACAGCGATTTGCCGAAGTTGCTTGAAATCAATGCTCAAAATGAGCAAATTATGCCTGCGATTTAAATCCCCTAAATATGCAACCTTCGTTCACTGTAAAAACCCCGCGATTGGTCGAAATTGATCACGTGATTTCGATTTATCTCTCAATATACTGTGACCATTATCTAAACGGTCTTTCGCATCGTGCCTTATTAAAATTTCTCGTTCATTGTATCGCCAGCGCGTGCATGTATTTTACACAAACCACTTAAATCCAGTCTCTAAACCTTAAAGTGGTACTATGATCAAATTTTTTTCCTTTGATTTTTTAGGTGTATCACATAGAATTGCATGAAAGAATAAAAACGCCGTTTACCGTTTGCAAATATCTGCATTAGTTCTGGAGATACTTAAAATTTAAAAAAATGTGTAAAATATGCAAATGAGACACCTAATGACGTCATACACTCAACCCCATTTTATATCAAGTATATAAATACAGGCTTTCTGGTGCTCCTCAAGGACTTTATAGGGGAAAATATGGGGCTATTTTACAATTAAAATAGGGATTTATAG
>JAOBBB020390722.1:0-17764 GCA_025331005.2 Zoanthus gigantus
ATTTTTTTTTTCTATTATCAATTTAGAATGTATTTCTTTCTATTATATAAGCTCAGCCCATCCCATCTCCCCATTACGAACGTGGCCATTTTTTACGAACCCCCCCCCCCCCCCAAATCTAAAACTTACTCCGCGGTCCCTAAGTTTAATCAACGGATGTGAATAAAAATGGATACTGCGTCGGTGTTTCAACGAAGGACTATATAAGCCCGAAAGATCAGTTTTTAAACATTTTCTTTTTCACTACGGTGTTTTAATTCGTAGCATGACAGAATTTCTTTAGCAAAACCATCACTAACTGATCATTAATTTGTAAAGTATGTCAACTATTTTTTATTGTAAGATAAATGATTTAGATCTTGAAATGCTCTGGCTTTAAACTGTAGCGTTTCTTTTTTATTTTTTAAATTCGTTGATTTGTTTTTCCATTCAGTTTGACAGCAACACACCCTATGGACCTCAAACAAAACAATATAAGCTAGCGAAATTTGACCAGGCCTAATAATTTAAAAACAAGATGGGTATCAATTTTTCATTTTCCACCAAAAGAAAACAGCATTGATTTTGCCCCGCTATCATAAATTAGCTTTGGGAAAGCCAAGTTGTGTTTTTTTAAGTGTTCACAAACGTAGGTCATAATCTCTCCTAACTGCAGAAAAGCATGGTTATGTAATCTCTCGTTAAATTTCACGCAAATCACGCATGGATTCTCGGGTCGTAATGGATCGAGTTCTTCGTCTTCCATGGCATGATAACATCTGGTAGCGCTCGCAATCCCATTCAAAAGATATCTCACGAAATAGCTGTTTCGCGGGCCAGTTGATGTGGTTGGATCCACAGTGAAGCCGTCTTGAGTGCTCGGACTATAGCAATACACAGACGTTGAGCTCTTTAGCCACAGAGATGAACTTTGCTTGCTCTTGCCCTCCGACATAAAAGGCAGCTTCTTGAACATTCCGGCTGTTTCAGATAGGAAACGCAATTTTCCTGGACCGACTGAAAAGGTATCGGATACAGCAAAAGAATGTGGACGGGTCTGCAAAGATTAAAAACAACAATATATAACAAATTTAACAGAAAGCTCGCTTTTCGTTTCTGTCTAACTAGATTTTAAACAATTAGTTTACTTTATTATTGCTGTTTTATCCAACGATTGGACTACTGAGTCCTTCAATAATCCTTGTGATCTTATTGTTAAGGTTACTATATACCTTCAGATAGGCAATAGACTATTTCACAGTTCCTGAAAGGTAACCAAGTTTCTACATGAAACTAAGGCTTATGATGACCTGACACAGTTAGAGAAGTGGAAAAAATAGGCATTTCTTTCTTATGATAATTATTTCCACTTCTCTAACTGTCTCAGATCACCATAAGCCTCGGTTTCATGTAGAAGCTTGGTTACCATTCATGAACTGTGAAATGGTCTATTTTACTGGCAGAGAAATTGCAGTTTTTTTTTTCTAGCGGAAATAAAAGTTTCACATTTGACAGACAGGCTGATAAATAAATGCGAGACGACTTTCCGGGAGATAATCCTCGTTCTGTGGCTGGGCTGTTCTCCCAAATAGTTACAATCGTTTGTCGACTTCCACTTGCCGCTTTTCTTAGTGGTTTTAAGCGCTCTTTTATTCTTTTTAATCTTCCATATTTTGTTCGACAAGCTTTTCCAAATATAGAGCTCAAAAGAATTTAGAAAAAAAAACACGAAATAGCGAAACACCAGACACTACTCGCGGAGGTTTCTAGCAGTTCTAGATTTTGAAAAGGAGCAGGCTTTGAGCTCAAGCCTTGAATATTCACGCACTCAGATTTTGAACAGTGAACAACCGTTGCTTATTAAAAATAAAGTCATCACCATTATCACCATCGCCATCGTCATCATCATCATCATGTTTTACCTGTCCCACGGATGATACATTCCGAGTGGGAGGTTGCGAACGAAACGTGGACAGTGGTGTTTCGTCATTCGTGATGCCTCTACTGAATGCGTCTGTTCCAAAGAAACTGTAGGAGTCGCAACCACTTGCGAATATTAAAACATGGTCTGCCTTTACCTCCTTGAGTTCTTTGAAAAATTCAGCGCCTGTTAAGAGTTGTAAAAGTATTAGAACCAGAATGAGTGCTTGTTACTCTGGCTTTCAAAGAAATACCCGAGTAAAAAACTAGATTTCGTTATTATTTTTTGTGTTCAGTCACAAATCGCAGTTTCGCTACAGCGCATGCGTAAAGTATACGCTACGCGCATGGGTACAATGAGCCTAATAGCATATACTTGATCATATGCGAAAAGAGTTATTCTGTTGTAGTTTTTGCCCACCTCTTCTTTGTATCTTTCTAGCCTGAATGGCTCGTTACTGCCAGGCATATTTTCTACCTCGCTTCCATCGGGGTAGAGGAGAACAATCGCAGTTCCTTCGTTCAGGCATCTATCATGGCTTGTGTGTTTTCGCACGGCTTTCTCGATCCTTGGCTTGGCTTTGAAATCTTTGGGCTCGAATATTTGCGTTGTGGGTTTTTTGTTTGTGTTGTGCGTTTTTTATTTGTGTTGTGGCTTTTTTATTTGCGTTGACCCCTGTGGGCCACCGTAGTTTCGTACACTGCCACTCGCTTCGTCAGAAACAGAAGATTTTTCTTAATTGTAATTCATCTAAAATTGTCACTGTTTGTAATGTTTAGGTTACAAAATATCCAGAAATTTTGATTATAAAAATAAGAATATATAGGTAATATATTTTCCAATCTCCAAGCGTATTCTCGGAGCGAAAGGAGAAGAGATCAGACTATCAAACCATGTTCACGTTAATTGGCTTACCAGCCACAATGCTGCTATCACAGCCAAGGCCCCAGCGGCCAAAAATGACCGAGTTAGCCCAACAATGCCCTCACTATTAAGTTCTCCTGTGCCTGAGTTACAAGCACTCAAAACAACCAACTTTGCTTTAAGGTCCAACTCGAAAACTTCTCCTAATCAAACACAAAAAAGATAGATTAATGAGCAATCTTTTTCTTAAGAAACCTTAAGCATGCCTTATTACACTTATCAATAAAAGGGATTCCATTCGCACAAAATAAAGTAAAGGCTTTCTTTGTATGTTCATTGCCAATTAAGGAAAAGAATCCTTATATGGAGAAATCTGTATTGAAAAGTAAACAGAGGAACACATAGCGGCAAGATAAAAAAAACATTTATTTGAGAATCTAAAATGCAGATATATGTTCCATTAAGCAATAACTTTCAAGTCAAAGATCTACAAGTATAAAGGTAGCTAGAGCTAGATCCTTTACGAGACAGGCGTCCCATGGAGCCGGTGCTTATCTCTGCTTTCTGTAGTTTTAAGCAAATGAGAGTCGTTGACTCCCCCTGGACGGGACACTAATCCATTGTGGTACTCGTTTACCGATGGAAAGCTGAGTTAGCTTAGGCGGGAAAGAAGGTCACACAAATATTCAAATCTCGGCAGAGCTGTGAATTAAACTGGAGACCTTGTAATAGGAAAGCAGAGATCTTACAAATTGGTCAACCATGCCCGCCCAAAACATATGAATTAACAGTCAGATCCTAACAGCTAGCTACTGTATGTGCAATTATTTTGGTTTGTGTTTCTTCGCTGTTTTTAAGCTGCTGTTTCTAAAATTTCCTACTGAAGAGTCGCTCCATGTATGGTAATCCGAACTCTGCAATCCAGGAAACAATTTCTTGTAGAATCCGGAATGTAGAAAATAATAATTTGATTGTTGAATCCGGAATGTTACTCTCTGGAATATGGTATCCAGGTCAAGGAATCCGGAATCCAAGAATATAGACCTTTTGAAATACGGAATCTAGAAAAAAAAATTTCCTGGTGGAATCCGGAGTCTTACTTTAGGAATCCAGAATCCAGGAAAACGGACCTTTTAGGAATCCAGAATCTAGAAAATACAGTAGTCTCCGGTTATCTCGAACTCCCAAGGGGAACGAGAAAAAGTTCGAGATAACCGGAGTTCGACTTAAGCGAAGATGCTCAAAACTTTGTATATTTTATGTAAATTAAGTTATATTGAATTTCATTTTGCATATAAAGTGAACGTCAAACAACAACATACATAGCACAATTTTGAGATTTCGTTGCAGCCACAGTTCAGAGTAATAACATATCTAACTAGACAAACGGAAGCTTTTTTAAAAAACTAATTACAAGCAAACGAAACCTTAAAGCCATGCAAATATAATTAACTGCTTAAACAAAAAAGTGTTTCAGAAGATTACAAGTAGCACCATTTTTTATTTCAGCGAGCAACTTTTGAGACATATTCGAGATATAAAGGGTATTTTTGTACCAAGGGGAAAAAAATAGTTCGAGAAAGGCGGAGATTCGAGATAAGCGAGTTCGAGATAAACAGTAGTAAATAACAGAAAAAATACTAGTCAAATCCAAGGGGAATGGGATTTAGTTCGAGATAGAGCGAAGTTCGAGATTAGCGAGTTCGAGATAACCGGAGACTACTGTATATACTAAAACAATTATTCACCTCAGTGGCAGTAAAAGTGGTGGATATTAATATTTACCTAGCCGCGAAGAGACTCGGTAAATATCCACCATTATTCCCTTCCACTTCGGTCAATAATTGTTAAGTATTATATATAATAAAAACAAAATATTAATAAATTGTTGTTGATATCGTTCTTGTAGATGGCAATCAAATTGAAAAAAAATATAACATTAAATATTCATTACTTGTTGATCTACACAATTTAGACCTTTTATTTATAACCTTTTTCTCCATCAGCCTCTTGCGTCCCCCGTTTAAATGACAGAGCTTGCTACCTTGGCGCGACCGAGTGCCCGGCAGTATATCTGCTTGGGCTGACTAGGCCTTGGTTCGCAACCAGTGTAGGAGAAGGATAACTCCAAACTCAAACCCCCACTGCTTCGTGAGTTACCTCGGGAGAGATTTTGGCTAAACGAGTAAACCCTGACAGAAAATCCGGAGTGGTGTCCCGCAGGCGGTTGGTTTTACCCAATGCGTTTTTGTTCAGGTAAAAGCTGGTGAAGAACATATCGGTTTTTTGCCTTGCCTTTGGATCCCACCAGTTAAGCCAAAAAGAAAGTCCTGATGCATGGGTAGCTCAGGTGCTTCAGTTATCCGCCCAGGCTCGTAGGACACTGAAGAGGACACTTCAGCGATTTTTGGAACAGATATCGACACAACGCGGAGAGAGGCAGTTTACCGATTATAAGTTCAACTCTGATTCGCGTAAAAGAGAACGCCAGGGGCCACTTTCTGACGGTGGGAGAGTCATTGTACCTCACTGGACAGCTACCGCTCTCCTCAAACTGGGCAGTCCCCCAGCCCCCAGTCAATAAGGTGCTGTCCCGTCATGGCCTGCCTGCTCAACTGAGTGTTTGAAGCTTAGAGTAAAATCGACAAGCAGACCAAAACCTCACACCTAGAAGAAGAAAGATTGAAAAGAAGATACCAGCTATTCGCATCGCAAGCTGGAACGTCAGAACCATGAGCCCTGGCTTTACAAATGACCTTCAATAAGTCGACGATATGTTCGGAAGACCGTAGTTATAGACCAAGAACTTGCCAAACTAAACGTTGAAGTTATCTCCCTACAGGAGACCCGGCTACCAAGTAGTGGCTCCGATCCATCAGAGTCAAGCTACACCTTTTTCTGGCAAGGACGCCCACAAGACCAACCAAAACAGCACGGTGTTGGTTTTGCTGTAAAGAACTCGCTAACTGTTGCTATAATGCCACCATCAGAATGAACCGAACGAATTCTTTCAGTTGACCTTTCTACATTCTCAGGCCTTGTAAGACTCTTTAGCATTTACGCCCCAACGCGCACATCAACACCAGAGGAAAAGAACATCTTCTATGCAGCTTTAGACGAAGCTATATCAAACTGAGGGTCTGCACCTCTTGGGAGACTTTAATGTCAGAGTCTGTGCTGAAGACCAGGCCTGGCTATCCTCTCTTGATCCACATGGAATATATAGGAATGATAAATGAGAATGACCAGAGACTAGTTGAGCTCTGCTGCCACCACGGGCTTTGAGTGACAAACACCTACTTTCAAGGCAAATAACTCTACAAGATCTCGTGGAGAAAACCAAGATCTGGACACTGGTATCAACAAGACTCAAAGAATTAGGATCTGTACTTCACATCAAAAGCTACCATAGTGCAGTTTGCGTCACCAACCACTTTCTGGTGGCCAGTAAAGTAAGGTTGACACCACAAAAACTGCACTATTCCAAGTCGAAATGTCGCCCTCGCAATAATATCTGCAACGCAACCAACTCAGAAAAGACAAAAGAGTTCATATGCTGCCTGGAAACGTCACTGGCAGACTGTGCTTAGGATGAATGGGTTGAATCAAAATGGCACAAGATACATAACGTTTTTTACAACTGCGCTTTTTCTGCTTACGGGAAGAAAAAATACAAGAATGCTGATTGGCTTGAGGCTTGTTGGCATGATATGGAACCTGCAACAGAAACCAAAATGCAAGCTTTTCTTACCAACAAGAAATTGCCAAACCAAACCTTGCTTGAAGCTTTGAGAACTGCAAGGGGTAACGCTCAATTGACTGCAAGGCGGTGCACTAACAGCCACTGGCTGAGCCTATGTATACAAGAGCATCCAAGATGCTGCCGACGCTGTGGATGTAAAAAGAATGTATGAAGGAATCAAAAAAGCAACAGGTCCTCCAACTTTAAAGGTCAATCCCCTCCCCCCCTCCCCCCCTAAAAGCAAAGACTGGTAAAACAATCTCTGACCCATCAAAGCAACTCGAACGTTGGGTAGAACACTACCTCGAGCCCTATGCGACCCAAAACGAGGCATCAAGGTCTGTGTTAAATTCCAAAGATTAATGGTCCAATAACCAAATCATGAGAACGGGACAGCAACTAGTACCTGCTTTGGAGTATTATAGGTGGTAACTGCTTAGGTTTCAGATATAGAATTTATAACCTGTGGACGAATTGTGGAATACCAATATACCTGAAAAGAAACATCCAATATACCAAAAAATATTTTAAAATTCATGTTAAATACCAACATTTGAAGAAAAAAAACATGATATACTTTATACCAAAATTCAAAAAAGTGTAATACCAAATTTTTAGCATTAAAATACCCTATACCTAATATTAAATGCCGCATACCCAAAAGCCCTGGCCGACCCTATTTCAAACGCTAACGGTTTTGTCACGTACCAATGCAATTAAGATGAATCAGATGAGCTGAAACAAAAACAAAATGGAGAAATTTGCAACCAGTTTCGTTTCGGCACATGCGACATTTCGATTTGGAAGCAAGCCCAAATATGTTTAGTCTAAAATTAATCAAGTTGATCGATAGGGCTGCATTCAAACCACAGTGGCAACTGCTAAGCTTTTTTAATGCGGATTCATCATCACCAATAAAGTTCTCAGAATTTCGTAATGGTGTGGATGGCAACTGCTAGCCGCATTAATCGTGTATACCGAAACTCATCGCAAGTGTCAATTTGTCAAGAATAGGCGAATCTTTGTTTACATTTTTAGCTCATTAGCATATAGGATTTCAGGAGTCTCAACACCTGGTTGGGCTACAAATCAGAGTGTACTGAATATTGGAAGAACAAGAAAACACTAAGCTCTCCAGCGGTTTTGAGTCCGATATCTCAAACAGTGCGTATTTGGCGCAGCTTTGAAAACTCAAAATTTTACAGAGTTTATATAAGCTCATTATTAAACGTTTTGCCACTCATCCTAGCAGCAAGTTTTGAAAGTTTATCTTAACATCCAAAATGTTACCATTTTTGTGTAGGGAATGAAGGAATACTGTTTAGAAATAGTTTCGCTAGTTCTGTTTTTAGTTTGCTTTGTCAACTTTTGAGTTATTAAGATTTTGAAAACTTGCGGCTAGGCTGGGTGGCAAAACGCTTAATGAGCTCATATATAAACAATGTAAAATTTTGAGTTTTCAAAGCCGTGCCAAATACGTGTTATTTGAGATATCGGACTCATAATCGCTGAAGAGCTTGGTGTTATCTTGTTCTTCCATAATTCAGAATTTTGTCTTGCTAGTTAAGTGGATCACAGGGAACAAATGCAAACAAATGACATCACAAAAGGTTCGTCTATAGAAGGCCAGCAGCAATAAAATAACTGACAATGTTATGTATCATTGATTTATGCTCAAAAGATGTTGTTGTCTTTAATTTTTGATCAAGTTTAAGACTGAGTAGGCCAACAAATATTACTACCAAACCTCAGCTAATCCTCATTTACCATTTTCGCGTTTTTACAGTTTTGATTTAAAATCAAGTTGTCCTTTCTTTAAAGTTTTGGAAACATTAAAACGGGGACTGTTTTTGACTCTTTATTACTATTTTTTTTCTTTTGTAGGCAATAATCAACTCGATGGTGAATGAGGTACCATACACCGCTGTTGTATCTTCAAGAGGTTTGCAGGCTCACACAGATATAATTCATTTCACAGCAGCAGCACAGAGAGAAATGGGCTCGAGATACTACGACGCTATAGCAAGAGCCCAGGCTAACAAACTGCCTAATAACTACACCCAGCAATGTTCTGGTGAACACTTGATCCTAAGTCACAAAATCAGCACAGGTGGTTATTACAGTCATATATTTGATGCCTATCACCATGGTGACAATGCTGCTGATCCGAAGTACTCTCGCCTCGGACAACTGTGGAAGTATCGGAATAGGTAAGCTACCAGTGTAGCTGACTGAGCAAAACGATTAAATAAAATAACTAATAAACGGTTTACTGCTTTATCGTTCGATAATAGAAAAAGTTTCATTTTCTGCCTTTGAAATAATGAATTTGTTTTTTAAATTATTAGAGTTACTATAGTTTCGTTAATTCCAACATCTTTATAGAAATATTAACTTCCTGCTTACCGGCAACTTGTATTTCACCACTCATAAGGAATCCTTGTTCAAGGACTGGTCGGCAGAAAAAAAAATTTCAAAATTTAGCTAATTTCAGTATGGACGTTTTTTGAAAACTATTTTAAGTGTATCATTGCTATTTGTGGAATAGTTCCACAGACAGACCGTCGTCGATCAGGTTAGCATAGTTGGTAAGGTACCAGTCTATCGTGCGGGAGGCTCGGATTCGATACCCGGCCGGACCACCACTCAGGGTCTTAAAATGATTGAGGAGAAAATGCTGCCTTTGCTCTAATATCTGCAAATGGTTAGACCTTCACGTCTTCTCGGATAAGGACGTTAAACCGTAGGTCCAGTCTCTCGATCCTTCTATTGAGGGACTTAAAAGAACCCACACACTTCTCGCAAAGAGTAGGGTAGTGATCCCGGTGTTGTGATCTGTCTCTGTTCCTACCACTGAGGGCACTTCTTATCGGTTGCAAGTTGCGCCTTAATATGTGAGCCGCTCTAACGGACTTTCTAAGACACTCAACTGTCTGACCCTGTATATATGTGTAAACAGGTTCTGAAAAGCCCCGTGGGGAAAACTTGTATATGTATATATATATATATATATATATATATATATACACATGCTAATAATTTAGCAACATAATGAAAAATAAAACAAAATTTACCAGTCATTATTTTTTTATCCTGTAGTTTTCTGAAGCATTTAGTTATTGCTACTGGGTTAATTATGCTAAACCTAATCTACATCCCACTACTAAAGGATTCAACACCTTCCTCAAAAATTTTTGCAAACTGTCATGTTTGGGATTTTTCCTTCCTGGTATGAAGATACACATTTTGTTGAAATGTAGCCCAATACAACAATGGCAATTGGGATGACTTTGAACTGAAAGATTTTCTCAAGGGGTGGGTATCTGTTCTCTCCACTTAATATGTTTTGCTTCTCTTTTCTGCTTTCTTGTCTGCAGTATTGCAATTTCTATCATATATAATATGCATTTGCATTTGCTAAACATTAATACAAATTTCAGCTCATAACAGTATGTTCAATTTCTTGGCAAAACAAAGTTTGAAAACCTGTTTAAGCTTTATGCACTCATTTTCTATAATTGCCAGTGGCCAGCATTTTGTGCATTTCAGACCATATTTGTGTTACTACTCGTAGTGCCTCTTTAATAACCTTTGTAAAGATGCTTTCGATTACTCTCTTTGTGCCAATGATTTACACTAATGGTGATATATAGTGTTTACCTTATCTTTATACTTTCTGCACAATTATGGTATTTTTGATAACTTTTCAATGCTGTATGCTTTTTGAGCTAATGGATTACTCTCAAATAACACATACATAAGATCTGGGTCCCAACTAAAAGCAAGAAAATGGAATGGAAACCAAGTAAATCATGAAACATAAAGACAATTTATCTTGGTTGTTGTAAAAATGAAATCATATTCCAAAGAAAAATGCAATGCAATTTGAAGAAATATTTGTTTCATATGATTCTTTATGGTCTCAAAAATAAGACAACAAGAAAAATTAGGAAATCTCCAATTTTTTGTGGTAGGGTTTCTTAATGTCATTACTGTTGTTAGTGATACTTACATAAAGCCTGGTTTCCATAATATGATCTATAGGATCTGCAATAATGTGTGACACAATCGGGAACTTTCTGCATTCGAAAATCTCAGTTACAGACACATGCAACAGAAATGTGTTCCCATTTATAACAATTAAACTATTGCAGATACTCTGCCTTCAACATTTTAGGTGCAAATTACTCATGAGACAAATAATATGGCGGCAGTAAAACTTGTCCTTTTATTGGGTTATTTTAACTTGTGATATCAAAACTATAAAATAAAAAGCAAGTTTTGGTTTGTTCATAATATATTCCTGAAAACAAAATACCACAGTTAACTTCACATACTGTAATTATCAAAGCCAGAACTTGTCACTGTGATACTGGATTTTCAACTGAGAACATGCCATGTTTATTAACTTTTGCACATGCTAATAAAAAAAATTTCAAAATTTAGTTGTCATGGGAGATTTTTGGAGCTGATCTCAGTAGCGACTGGCCAATATTTAACATACCTTTGCAAAATTAACAATGTGTTGGCGATTAGATTGTCACAGACTGTCACAGATAAATATTTCCATTAAAGTTTGTCTTGGTTGACACCATCATAACGGTTGAGAAAATTGAACTGGGTTCTTCTGACTGTATATACTGAGGGCAAGTTGCAGATCATTGCCAATGCTAGAAAAATGTTCTGTATGTATTCTGCATCATTTGTAACTCAGACTTGGTTGCTGATTGTGATCGCAGACTCTTTCAGGTCATATGGAAACCAGCTTTTAATTACATGTAGCAAGACAGCAGTTGTGATGACACACACAAAGTTTTAAAAGGATAGTTTTACTAATTTTGTTTTAATTAACTGAGAAAAACAATTTTTTACTTACAAAAAAATACAAATATTTGGACCATGAACGAAAAGGGAGGTGAAGAGCATGTTTATGAGCTTTAAGCATACATTACAAAAAATCAGCTTTTATTTTATGTTTGTCAAACTGTCTCATTTGTAGCAGCTTTGCCTTCCAAGCATCAATTTTCAGTATCATTTTTACTTCTGCAACCCCTTTGAGTCTCTTAGTACACCAACTCAAGCATGAATACTATAAAAATTATATGCACAATTATTGTTATCATTGTTTAGCCAATCTGGGGCTAAGCATTTTCTCTCTCCTCATATAACAACAGGATGACAATATAGTTTAATCATTATTATTAGTATCCCTTTTAAAACTCTATTAATATATGCTTTAAACTAACACTATGCACTATTAATGTTATTATGATCATCACTAAATAAGCTTCTACTTGCTTATAGAATAACAATGAAAAATTATTCTTCAGTTGTGTCTGATTATGTTGATTACATTACCCAAGATAAGCATTATGCAAGAAGCAAAATGCATGGTGACAAAAATTTTCCCATTACCTTCAACACCTGTCCTCGAAGAATTTGTGCTAGTTCAGAGTTTTCAAGGGACTCGTTATCCATTTTGTTTACTCGCCAGATGACAACTTTGTCCTCTGACGCCAACTGCACAAGGCAGATTTTTACATGTTTAATCCGACAAACAAACTCCGTGTCAAATCCAAGAACTGTTTGTGAGGAAAACTCTTGTAAAGTTTTTTTGATAAATGGTTTTCGCTCGTCGTCTAGGTTTCGAACTAGGTAGATTCTACCTTGAAACGAAGTCACTGGGTAGTTTTTAAGTTCTTCTTTCCAGTTCTCATGTAAACAAAAGCCATCCCTCAGGTTCTGAATTTGTCCTGAAGAGCTAAAACAAGCGTTGATACAAATTCGAATGTCGATACGGAAAGTTTTTCGAATTCCTTGTACTAATTTCCGCGAATGTACGGCGCATCGATGAAAAATCATATCAAATATTCGACCTCCAAATATCCACTGTTAATCTACTTTTCACATTTATCCTTCTAGTATCATATTTACATTAGAAACGTTTGTAATTAAAGCGTCATACAGTTTATTGCATAACTTTTGTTTCCATCTTTCGCCATTTTGCAAGTCCTCTGTTACGCTGACCATAGTAGTGCTGGCCCACATGTACCAAAGTAAAAAAATGGCGGTTGATTTTAAAAGCTACGTTTTGTCAATGTTTTAGTGCTTCACCTTCCAAACAAAAATGGAAGGAAAACTTCATTGCCAAATTTCAAAAGAAAATAATGTGAACAAGCCATTTAAAGCTACGAAGATTTGGAATGACTTGATTGCTCATTTACAAGCAAATCTTGAGTCAAAGCGGCACCGATGGAAGATGCACGTTTACGAAAACTGCTTCAAGGGTACCGAAATCATCGACGTCTTATACCATTACGTTAAAAATCATCCCGATCTTGCAAATAATGCATCTCGAGCTCAAATGAAATCACTTTGCCAATGTTTGATTGATTCAAAAGTTTTTGAATGTGTTGTCGGGTCAGAGTTTTTGAACAAGAGAGAAGGTTTCGTCTTCGAAGGTAGAAGCAAACTCTACCGCTTTGTTACCAATAAGTCGGATAATAATTCAGAAAATGTTCGGAAAAATTTGCTTTTAAAAGAGAGCAATGACGTTTGGGTCAGAGCACAATCTTATAGAAGAAGATCCATTCGATTTCAGAGTGAAGAAAGTTCAGAAGCAAAGGAGAATAACGTTGTGGCGGAGTGGAATAGATCCCACGACCGAAAGAGAAGGAGCATCGCTGTTGTTTACAAATCGACATTGAGTACGTCTCCACGGAAGAAGAGGAGAAAAAGCCTTGACAGCCATTTTAAGTGAGTGAAAAATAATTATCGACTACTTTTTTACCAATAAAAAAAAATTATTTCTTTTCATTGGTTAATACATCGTTAAAGTTTTAGGTCTTAATTTAACGATAATAACTGAATAAGTAAATAAAAATTTAAAACAAATGGAGAATGAAAAGAGATAGGGCACGATATAGAAATCTAATAATGTACCCTTAAACTGATTATAAACAAATTTTATTTCACGGAAGGAGGAAAAGAAACTACTAGGAAAATGTTTAAACAAAAAAATTAATACTAATACTGTACTAGAAAAAAACGCTTAAGATACTTTTTGAAGACTTTTTTGGGTGATTTTGTACTAATAGATAAAGGAAATTATTCCAAAAATATTTACCAATTACTTGTACTGTAGGACAGAATTTTCAAGTAAATTGTTTCTATAATGGTCTACTGACAGTTCTTCATTGGTTGCTCTACGAGTGAGATAACTATGTTGCTCAGTCACCATGGATGAATTGCATTTAGTAGTTTTGCAGTTATGAATTTAAGTTTAAGTAACAAGGAGTAATATGATCACATAAAGGAACATTATTAATGATACGAATGGCTTTCAGGGGTTTCATTAATTTTCAAGTAGAAGGGTAATTGTAGTGAAGTAGGTGGGTAACAACGGAAAGACATAGTGAGTATTTGAGGTGCTTGCGAGAGTATTTTAAATATGTTATCCTGCAGTTTGAGACATATTTTCAATTGTTCACCACTTGGCTTTACCTTGTTTCAATGTCCATATGCTTTTCATTTAGTTTACTAATATTCTGACAGCAAAAAGAATTCACTGATTTACCAAGCTAAAAATAGGGTCGTCCAGGTCCTCAAAACCATAAAGGTCCATAAATTTCAGTTTCCAAATTTGAGTCCTTGAAAAGTCCTTAAAGTTTTTCCTCCCACTGTAGGTTGCATTTTGTTTGTTTTTGAATTGCAATTGTTTACTGAAAGATAAATTATGCAGCTTGATCAATCCTGCTTTCATCCATTGCTGCTAGTTGTCTTGATCTCCAATAGCCAAAACTGCCAAAACTCTTTCAAATTTTCCATTTGATACCTCTGTACATCCTGGAATGTTGCCTTGTTAGGCCACTTGGAGCAGCTGTAGTGAATGTGTTGAGTTTCACGCATTTCATCAACCAATTGTTTTTCATTATGAAATAATTGAAAAGGTTATCATTTGATCAATCTTTGAGAAAATTACATGCTCTGAAACAAAATGCCTGGGAAGTGTAGTTTTCAAACATGCTGGCTGCAAAACCAAGAATACAGTGGCTGGTTTCTTGCTGTTCCTGGGGACCCATACAGTGCTGCATGCAGTTTGTGCCAGGGCAAAAAAAATTCCATTAAAAATCTTGGAATTAGTCCATTACCAGACAAACTCAGTAAATTTTTTCATTCATAATAATGATAAAAATCTTTGTTTAACAAACTTCCTTTTGCAAAAATAAAAAACAATCCAAAACTAAGTATTTTCTTCCTCAGTCTTCATTTGACTGTAGCTCCAGTTCAACTGGAAATGTACAAAAGCAGCCTACTGCAGTGCACCTAAGCATAACGTTGAAATCACCAAAGGTGCAGTTTAAGGATGTTTGTTTATTTAATGTCAAAATACAAAAACAGTTGAAAAAAGTTTATTGCCCACTTAATTGCTTGATCTTTTAAAGCTTTTATAGGCAAGCAACAAATGTCATACTATGGGAATTTGATGAAGAAAGCAAGCACTTTATGTGAAGTACATGGTTACTCTGACCAGAGTACACTGGTACCAGTACCCGGTTCCAGGCTTCTAATAAGAACCGTGGCTTTGTTCTGAAGCTTGGCTAATGAATCCAGCCTACTACCATAATTATTCCCCCATACTGTACAAACTGGCAGAAATAAGATAGATATGGATAGATTAAAGAGTAGTATAACTGTACATACTTAAAAAGGTTTTTGACCCTAAACAGTATTTGACTTTTTCCATAATACTGATACTTTTGCTAATTTTTTCAGCAGTGTGGTCGATATAATTATGCCTACATAGATTGCTATAAATAGTTAACCCAAGATACTTCACCCTTGTAGTCTACTCAGTTAATTGATTGGCTGGAGCAATATAGGAGAATATAGGTTACAACTCACTTTTTGTCGAGGATGGAAAACCGCATATTTTGTTTTAGATAAATTCACTCACAAACATTCTGTAACTTCTCATTGGTTTGTAGAGTATTGAGGTCAAGTCCACTAATAGTTGAATGAGGTGTCATCAGCTTAACTTTAAGTTGTTGCTCTATCTGCATTTACTTAACAGTTTGCATATTAAAGGTGGTACAAATATTTCTTAACTTTTGTCTGTTTCAGTTTTTAAAGAGCAATTGTTAAAATTTATAATGCCAGAGTTCCTAATTGTTTTTAAAACTACCTGGCATTTCAAACTCCATAGTGTTGAACATTCTGTCTTTCTCTCCCCCCTCTCTCTAATGAGCCACCATCTCTAATAGGCCATCTTCCGGAAGCCCAAAATGCTTATTAAAACATTTATAGTATATAAAATAGCTTTCCATTTATCTACAGTAGATCTTCATCAATACTTGATAAAGGTTTCTAATACTGCCATAGTCATCACATTTTACTTTAATTTAAAATTCTGCAGAGCAAAAGGAATGTTGTTGATTTTGTTTGACTCAATTTTAGCTAATACTTCATGGTAATCTTTGTTCCAGTAACGCATGAAACAGAAACAGAAACCATTTGTGAGATTTGTGGGTGTTGATAAAACCATTTGGACTGAATACAGTTTTTGACAAGAACAAAAAAAAATAAACTAGTATGGAACATATTTTGCTGAAAATAGCCATTTGTTCTTAACATGTTGGTAATTTTTTCAGTCTCGTGTGTTTTAAAAAGTTTTTCATAAAAAGTTTTCTTATTAAAAGTAGCATAAGTTTCAGTAAAACCTAATACATTCTAAAATTTTATTCTATCTTAGAGCAGAGCTACTGTTTAAGAAATGACGGCGAAGTTGTCCCACAGTGAAGTCACCCCATAAATGAATAGTGAAGTCCAGGGCTCGTACGCCACCTGGAAAACCTGGAAATCCTTGAATTTCGGAATTTTTTAAGGCCTGGAATTCCTTGAAAAATGGAGTTTTTTTGAGAGCGACCTGGAAAAATCCTTGAATTTTAAGTTTGCACTCCACTTAGTGTAATTTGTGCCGATAGAATTGTTTTTTAGTCGTAATATTTGTTCTTTATACATCACTACTCTCGATCGTGAATCGCATTCTAACTTGCCCTAGTCTCGATTTTAAAATAGAGGACTTGGTGCAAGGGTATTTGCGCATGTGTGCATTTTCGCTGATTGTATAAGTCTTCACATTGTTTTGGCGTCAAGCGATCATTTCATCGTTCCAAATTGTTGAGAGTTGACATTTAGCATAATAAACTAACATAATTTAGAAAAGTATTTTTAAAGTTTATATATATTTTTTTTATTTTTTACTTTTCTTCATACAACTGTTTTAATCTAGTGATCAAATAGTATGCAAGTGAAGGCAGGTAGATATATTTCTAATGGATCGAGATGTAATTTTCTCTTGCAATCATTTTTTTAGAGTGATTCCAGTACGTAGCCGTGAAGAAGAAAATGGGTTTGGAGACGAAAATAGAGATGCTTATTTTATAGCCGCCTTGGGAAATCTTCTTCGTCAGGTTGATATTCCATTTCTTGAAGAAATCCTTTCTGCTTCAGTAATGGAATCTTCACATCATCAGAGGGGTAGTGTATTAGCTAATGGTGAAGATAGGCTCTCACAGATTGACTGCTCTTCCTTCTCCTATATGTCGAGTTTTGTAGGTTTAACAAGTGAAGAGTCTGGCTGGTACAGCAGTGCTATGAGTTGCATCAAAGCTAGAAATGAGTTCATCTTACCATGCAAAAAAGAAATTGGTTATCAAAATGTTACCAACCATATTCCCAAGGCTGGTATCTGTGAGTCACTAACAGAATACTATGCCTCACTGTTGGACTCATTAATACCATCTAACTTTAGTACTGTTGTTGAAAGCATTATGAAAATGTGGAAGGCAGGTAGGAAGTTAAAAGTGCTGATGATTCTACAGCTGTTAATGGTATTGATTCCTCGACATTGCTGCAAGCATCTTCAGAGACTTCTCTGTTTCATCCAGAAGAGCCTGTCATGCAAAGTGACTATAGCTAGTAATAATATGCAAACAAGATTTATGACAAGGAAGTTCATTGGAGCAGTGCTACCCAAAGTAGTGAAAGATAAGGTAATTAAAAGTTTCATACAACTGGTTTTCAATATTGCCATATGATCTAATCACTCTTAGTAGTATAAAGAACGATCTAGTGCGTAGTTTTAAATGTGTATTGAGTAAAATTTACTTTTACTTACACTTTTTTTTTTTATAAGAACCTTTTTTATAAGAACATGAGGCTGAAAATCGCCAAAAAATTAAGAACAAGTTAAGAAC
>JAOBBB020390826.1:0-17762 GCA_025331005.2 Zoanthus gigantus
GGCTGTGGTTATCAGTGCGTCAGGGCATTATTCTTTGCGTAAATTACGCACATTTGTGCGTTATTGCTAACGCTGATTTACAGTCCTGGTTAAGTTGGAAAGTAAAGTAAGCTTTGGTAGAATGCGGAAATAGCGGGGCTGGAATCTAGGAACTTGCCAGATCTGCCAACCTCGACTTCGAATAAATAAATACAATAATCTCGTTCCCAGGGTTTATTCATAGTTGTTGCTTGTGGCCACGCGTGGAAAAGCCCTGGGAACGAGTTTGTAAAAATGGTGCAAAGCGATTATGTAGGGCATTGATCACTGTTCTCCTCAATGGTATTAAACAGGCTATGTCACAATAATTGTGTTGTTTTGGGTCAATTTTTCGTTAAAATCGCTACTTAGTGGTTTTACTTAAGCACAAAATGTTCATGATAAACTGCGAAGTGAATATCTATTAAAATGTTTTAAAAATGAGCAATAACTTTTCTGGCATTTTTTGTTGAGATACCATCAAAACTTGAAAAGGTTCGTTTTTTCAAGATTCAATCCATTTCCATCCTTGGCATCCTTAGCAACAAAAATGACAGGAAACAGAATAAACATCATAATATAGCCTTAAATAACAAACCTAAACAATTCTTTTACAAAATTCAGTTGAAGGCAAGACATCTTTGAGATTTCAAAAAGATGCTAAAATAGCGTGACAGAGCCCCCCTTCAGGATGTAATAAACTGAGCTTTTTGACAGTCTTTGATCTAAAATATGTACTCACTTTTGTTATTTGTGTTTATTCAAGCTCTTACTGGACTTGCAATGGTTTATGCATTACAGCTAGTGATTTCGATCCACTGGGCTGTCCACGAAGGCATTATCACATACAATCTCATGACATCAGTCGAGCGGATTTTAAAGTTTTCAAATCTACCAGAAGAACCAGGTTACAAAACAAGGGCTAAACCAATCTCAGCCTGGCCTGTTAAGGCCGCATGTGAATTTCGGAACGTGACGGACGGGAGCGACACACTCCAAAATCTGAGCTTTGTTCTAAGGCCAAAAGAAAAAGTAGCAATACTTGGTCGCGAGGGTGAAAAGTCGGCGATATTATCGACCCTGTTCCATCTATCCAGACCAAAGGGCCGTATTATTATTGACAACATTGATATCCTGAACCTTAACATTCAGTTCTTGAGGAGCTCTATATCAGTTATTTTTCGAGAGCCCTTCCTTTTTAGCGGAAAATTAAGAACCAATTTAGATCCAACGGAAAAATTTAAAGACTTCCAATTGTGGAAAGCATTAGAAACAGTGCAACTAAAAACCTTCATCGAAAGTCTACCGGGCCAGTTGTACTATAATGTTACAGATAACAAGGACATTTTCTCAACTAGTCAGAAGCAGTTGATAAATTTAGCAAGGACTTTACTTGAGGGGAACAAGATTTTAGTTCTGTACGACGCCCTAGTAAACGTGGACCAGGAAACGTGCGAACTTATTCAAGACATAATTCGCCGCAAGTTCAGAGATGCAACAGTGTTAAGCCTGACAAATCGCTTGGATACAATTGTGGATTTCCACAGAGTGATGATTTTAGACAAAGGAAAAATTGTAGAGTTTGAACCCCCAGAGTACTTGCTTCAAAGAGACAGCATCTTTTCGCATTTGTATTATAACCATCATTCTGATTAGACCTGTTTGGTAAAACGCAATGTAAGCGTCGGATCTAGGGGTATTTTAGGAGATGATTTATAAGAACTGAAGTGTCTACGGTCACAAAAGGTGACATAGTTTAAGCTTCCATTTTCAGTTTGTTTGTGGCGGTTTTGCTTTAATCTAAAGTTTACATCAGATATATAGTATTCAAGCAAAATAAAAATACAATAAAAAGCAGATAGATATAGAACTATTCCATTACAAGAAGGTCCTGAAGGGGGTGTACCAATCCCATTTCTTTTTTCATATCCCACTTCGCAATTCTCAAATCCCATTCACATTTTTGATTTTTAACATTTTTCCCATTCTCAGTGATCAAATCCCAGTCGCAGTGTGGCTTGAATCCCATTTTCCCAGAGCAAAACCTGCCAATCCCAATTGCCATTTTACCCCTTCGGGGCCCTCTTACACGAGTAGAATAAATTCCAGTTACTAGGTACTTACAAAGGTGATAATATAGATTAACATTCTTCTTGGGTGAAGTGCTACAAGCAGCTTAAAAATTTTTCTTTGTGTCTAGCTAAATGAATATCAGGGACATAAATTGCAATGCCGGCAAGCTCTGACATTCTCTCGTTTGGCATCTGTGTGTTCTATGAAGGCAGGAGAAAGATCGCTCTGCTTTCGTGCTGCCATTAGGTGATACTGCCAGAATATCTAAAAGTTCTAGGACGTTTGGGAAAAACGTCGTGTCAGAACTTTTTTCTAGAAGCAATATAACAAACATACTTGAATGTAAGGACCCGTTGCGCTTCCAGGAATTCACCATCGTATTATTTCACTTTCAAATGTTCAAGCCATAGATGAGATATGTAGAACTCGATCGATTTCCACGACACTGTCAGTGGCCTTAGAAACAATCAAGTCGGGAGAATCGCCGAGCTCAGAGCAAGAGACGGAGCCAAAATAGGGGATGGCTAGCCACCCTTTACAACCCCCATGGATCTGCACTAAATGTCGTTTCTTTATATCTCACGTGAAAGCTAGAAGTTCTAAGAGGTTGAACAGCGATACTCGCAGTTAGAAAAAAAAGCCGCAGCAGTGGAATTGGGTATACTTACAAACCAGATATACCTGTATAGCCTTCGATATGCGTTCAGAGCCGACACAGATTACAAACCGCTAGTGCCATTGGTCACAAGCCACCGAGCAACAGCCCCACTATGGGTAGAAAATTCTAAGAGCAGTAAAGAGCACGTGCTTTTATAACTACATATCGCGCTTGATTGTTGTGAATTCTCCACAGAGGGTGCCCTCAGTAGAACAGACCGACCATACAACACTGGATCACTCCCCTACTCTTTAAGGTAAAATGACACTACAGTGCTTCACATACATTTGAAATAATAAGAATGCCCTCAGTAGAACAGATAGGCCACGCAGCACTGGGATCCCTGCCCAGTAACTTTTTGAGATAAGTATGTGTGTGGACTCTTTCAAGTCTCATGGTTAAGGTCTAGAAGAACCGAAGGTGTCACCGTTTGCAGATATTATTTACAAAGAGAGAACCTTCCCAGGTATTTTCAAATTCGGTTGATAGGAATTGGCCGGTATTCAAACACGAGCAACTCCCGCACTGAAGACCGGCACCTTACCGAATTGAGCTAACCAGGCAGAGAAGATCAAGTCGAGAAGCTCACTACAAAGCAATTCGGCATGTTCTAAATGAGGAGAGAGCTTGGTTCAAGTTGGGACCACAAAACATCTATGTATTGATTGGATGGACAGAGGCACCATATCGGCATATTGTTTACGCACTGGCTGTCCATCCAATCAATCAATCCATAGATTCTTTGCGGTCCCAACTCGAACCCAGTTCTCTCTTCGTTTACATCATGGCGAATTCTTAAGCAATACGTGCTAGTGCTATTATTGGAACTAAAGCAATGTTGGTAGCAGGGGTTGCCCCTAAATTTGCCATGATGTTTAGTTGTTTTATTCTTATTAAGCGCATTTGCTATTGCTGTTTGAGCCACATCCCACAAGCATTACCACTTTGCTGCACTTTATCATCTCGTGCAGTAACCTGTTTGTCAAATTGATGCGCTTTTGATGAACACACCGTGAGTCCTAGTGTGAACAGAAGAACTAAGCACATGGAAATGTTTGCAATAGGCCCTTTGCAGTTAGAGGTCACATAATCACATCCACCTTAAATTAATTAGTTATGACAAAATGAGGTTCAGAAATGGAACGAGTAGGTTAAAATTAGTTAGAAGACATAGTTTCGAGTCTCAGCGTTAATTACTTCAAAAATGACAGCAAATATAAAATCAAAATTTTTCTAAGGAAATGTATGTGAAAATGGTACTGGAGAGCAAGCCTTGCTCTCCACTCATATAAATCCTTAGAAAATATCCCATTTTCTGGTGTTTGCCAATTTTTACATATTTGAAGTCAATAGCTGAAACTTTGCCATTTTACCAGTATCAACCTGCTCTTTCCATTTTTGAATGCCATTTGAGGCGTTTTTATCAATAAACTCTTTAATTTTATTACATTTTCCTAAGTAATCATTTCTATTACACTCCAATAGATTTTTTAGAACCAAAATAAATAATCACCGTTAACGTGGATAAGACTCGAAACCAAAGTTGATGTGAGCTACAATTCAGCAATTCGTACCATAAAATTTCGTTTTATGACACTAAATTGAAGTTCCAGAAGGTATTGACATTCAATTAAACTTAATATTTTTAACAAGGTAATCATGATGGACATAAATTAGTCGCCTTAAACTAATTAACAAAAAAGTCTCATCACCAATTGTAGCAATGGCGAATCAGTAATCGGTTCCCACAATAAGGTTTGTCCTTAAGAACTGGAAGAGCTTCTTACACGATAAATGAAGAGGTTATTTCTGGCAAAATAATTCTTCAATACTGTTTTAATGCATGGTCATTAGCTGCTTAAAATCTTTTTGTTTCATGACACACGGCTTGAAAGCTAAATAAAGATTTACCATATAGACAAGCGTTTTTTCAAAGATTAGTGTTTATGATCTGCTTCAATAGAATACAACTGCAAAAAAATTAACAAAAAGAAAAAGGTGTGAAACGTGTCACGGCTTGTCAAGATTTGCAGAAGGAAAACACAATTTCTAAAACAATATCAGTGTGGCAGGTTTCTCAAAACAGCTGGGTGGGCTTTCCGTTAAGCTCCACATTCTTTCTGTCAGGGAAAGCATTTAAAATATACAGTAAATTAACGAAGGAATCGTTTTCTGCAAAAAAACTTTCCTGACTCTGATTTCGTAGCCTTCATAAGCATTTTTGCTAGTGGAGCCGAAAGTGAAAAAAAATCTCACATGAGTAGAAAAAATCTTATTGTCTAATAAGGCTTCCCCAGTAGGACTGTGCCCTTGACTTCCTTCACTTTCCTAGAATAAAGGGACGGTCTAAATAAACATAGAAACAAGCAAATTTCATTCAGAATTTGAAGTCGAAATTTAGCAAGCTCCGTGAGATATGGTAGGTACTAAATGTCTGCTCCAAGTATACGAAGCAAAAGTGTGTGAGAATGTTCTTGTTATACTTTGTCAAAGAGGACATGGCACTATAGCTCCAATAACAATGCGATTTATCGGGATTTAACCTGTATACGGACTTGGGTCGAAAATCTACGACTTTTTGTACGAAGTAAGAAGCACATGAGAATATTCTTTTACAGTGACCTCAGCACCACGAAAAGAATGGAGCTCTGTGTTGGAAACTTTGTGTGAAGCCTTCACTATAACTCCTCAGTCTGTCTGGATTTTCGATTCTTTTTCTCTCTACGGTGACAACGGGCATTTGAACAAGCTGTTGTGGTGTCTTTTTTTCTCGTAGAGCTTGAGTTAGATTCAAAACCTTGAAAAGACAAAAACCGAACGCTTAGGGCCTGAAATGGCGTTAACTGATAATTGTACATAAGTAAACAAAGATACAGGTTTTGCCAATAAGAAGTGAGCTTAGTACAAGTAGTTTCAGTAGTAGTAGTACTAGAAGTATAAGTAGCAGTAGCAGTAGAGTGATAGCAGTGGTAGTAGTAGTAGTAACAGCAGTAGTGATCATTCTATCATTTCTCTCTTTCGTTTTGAGAAACATCTGTGTATGTAATAAGCTATATACTTTGTTAAATAATGGTTTCCTGAAGTAAATAGAAAGGGAATGTCTTTTAAATCCTTCGGTAAATTTACATTACAAGCACGTATTTTTTCAAAAAGTGTTTCCCTTAGTTCAGAATACATTTGGCATTCAAAAAGTAAGTAGATTTCATCCTCAATGTCGTTGGTTCTGCAAAATTTGCAGATGCGGTTTTCTCGAGGAAGTATTGGTCTACAATATCTTCCAGTTTCAACTAACAAAGAATGATTGCTTGTTTTTAACTTAAAATAATCTTTTTTTGCATCAAAATTTTGGACTGTATTTAGAAAAGGGTCTTCAACAAAATCTTTTTTAATTTTCGAATAGAACTCTAGTCTTGTTGAAGTACTAATTTTCATTTTCCAATGTTCAGAATATGTTTCCTTAAGACAAAGAATAATTTCACGGATAATACTTTCTGTTATATTTTCAAGTTTATCAGAATGATAGCATTTGGTTAGTCGCAGAAATTCTACTAAATTGTTGTAATACGAGTTTTTAAGTTTTGAAGCATGTTGAAGCATGATGTAAAAAGCTTGTTTAACAAAGGTACTATCATCTCTTGAGTTTAAATATTGGTAGTATGTATAGATATGTTTAAGAATTGTAATTTGGATGGGATAGCTTCCCATTTCATCTCTGGAAGCATAATTTGAGGCCCTACGGTTCAAGCCTAAAAACATCTTACAAAATCGCAAGTGTTTTATCCCATTTTTCAAAGTCCTGTTTGACATAAGCTCCCCACACTTCAGAAGCATAAGTCAAAATTGGTTTTATGGCAGTTTCGAAGATTTGTCTCACTGAGCATAGAGGAAGTCTTGAAAAGTCGATGTGTTTTCGTATTTTGAAAATAGCATTCAAGGCCTTTTCTGCTAAAACTTTCCGAGCTACTGTAAAATTTCCTGAAGAACTATTCGTTATCCCCAAATACGTGTACTCTTGAACAATGTGAATTTTGAGTGTTATTAATGTAAAACGAGATATTCTTTGGTTTTCTACCCGTTTTTTGAAAAATAATAATTTTAGTCTTTTTGTAGTTGATATCTAACAGCCACTTAGTAGTGAAACATTCTATGATTTTAAGACATTTTTCCATACCTTGTTTAAATTTGGAGAGTATAACAAGGTCATCTGCATAAAGGAGACAATTTAATTTACTTCCGTTTTGAAGGATAAATGGGTCAGTACCGTTTTTGATTAAAATACAACGGTAATTCATTGACAAAAAGATTAAAGAGGAGCGGACTTAGTATACATCCTTGTCTCACGCCACGGCGATAAGAGAAAGTGTCAGTTTTATTTTGACCAAGTTTAATTAAACAAGTACTTTTCGAGTATAGCGATTTTATTAGATCATAGAATTTTCCTCCAATATCATAACTTAAAATGCGGTGAAAAGAACTTCATGCCAAACACTATCAAATGCCTTTCTAAAATCAATAAAACATGCATATACTTTTTGTTTGTGATAGTGTGAGTATTTTTCGATTAACGCGCGTAACGTGAATATGTGATCAGACGTTCTATTTGACTTAATAAAACCTATCTGACGGGCGAATCAAATCTTTATTTTCAGCGAATTTTAACAGTCTTTGATTTAGAATTGACGAAAAGAACTTTCCAAGACAGCTCGACACACAGATACCCCTGTTGTTTCCAGGATCTAATTTGTTCCAGATTTAAAGATAGGTATTATAAGTCCGAAACACCAGAGATTTGGATATATTCCTGTCTTCAGGATTAGATTAAACAATTTTAGATAAACACTAGATAGTATTTCATAACTAGCCTTTATCATTTCATTTTTAACCAAATCTATAGAGCGGCTTTTTTGTTTTTTAATTTTTTAACGGCTTCTTTCAGTTCTGTATCAGTAATTGAATAATCGAGTTCTTTTGAATCATTTTAAAGAGTTTCTAGTGATTCTAGCTCGTTTATTATCAACTGCTGTTTATAAAAATAGGCAGTCAATGACTGCATGTGGCTCAGGCTGAATTGAAAACCAAAAGGGTATTGTAGTTTGAAAAAATAATTTAAAAATCAAATAAATAAAGTTTATTTCGCACAATTAAGAGCGAAAAGGATATGACGGTGCCCTTCCTTTTGTTTCTGGGTGGAATTGTTCATATTAAATAAAAACATTTTTACCACGTATTTTTAGAAATGTTTTCATAAAGATATCAAGTACATTTTCTATCTTTTGAAAAATAATTGTCAGGTTGTTGATGACGTCACTCGCAAATGAAGAATTTAAAGAAATGAAAACTTATGAAAAATACAATAAATGTTTGCAACAAATGCTTGTCATGGACACTTGTTTATAACAGATAAAAATTGGCAGTGTAAGACCGCATGTGACTTCTGATATTCTGTATTTTTTCTATTTTAGAAAACAACTTTAATATATATTTCAGCAGTAACAAAAATAGGTTGTCAATTTACCAATATGTGGGTGCAAGATGTGAAGCGTACATAGATGGTTGTGTGTTACTCAATGTTAATCCGTGAAATAGATATAGTCTGACAGATATTGAGTGAATTTACTGAATCCACAATAGTCAATGCTAAATAATAGATTTAAAACGACATAGAATGGTTTTGGGTAGACCAAGAAAAGAAAATGAAAAGCTAATTAGTGATAGACAAATATCTATTTCACAGAGTAACTGCTGGCATTTCAGCACAAAAGACAGCAATTTATACATTTCAATATATTTATTGTTCTAGCTTTAACAATTAACTGTAATCATATGCAGCGAAAAGGCTTGGAATTTTACCTTTGGCATAGAAAAAGTTTTTTCCTATATAAAAATGGATTATTTAGAAATATAAATATCTTAACAAAAAATACAAATTAAATTTTGTAACAGTGAAATATAAACTGGGGCACAAGTAAAGTCCTTATGATAAATGTTTGCCCATGAAAAACTGCAAAGGTAAATATATTGAAAAATGCATCTATGACAAATGATAGCAGTTACTTGGAAAGTTCTCATATATATAATCCAAAAATATAAACATCTTAACTTTAAGGTACAAATTTTGTAGCTGCTACTGTGAATATATCAACCGGGGTACATGTTAGTCAATTAATAACTGTAATTGTCAATATTTAAGAGTTTTGTCATGGTTCAAGTTTCATATTACAAAATAAATTGGTCAATAACTTTTGTGGCTGTATCACAGATGAAGTTTATTTTTCCACTATTGAGGAAAAGACCATTTAGAACTTCAGGGCTGATATCTGCAACATCTTGGTCACCTTTATTGATTGTTGTTAGGAAGCTTTTTACAGCATCATTGAAGCAAGTGAATGTAGTGAGCTTGTTATCACCCATTTGCATAGTTAACGTACATACGACTTTGGTCTTCTTTGTTCTTTTCAGTAAAGTGTTGTGGCAATTTGCACAGTTGTAGCTGTCCCCTTTTTCAGGAAGTTCTTCTATAGTATGATTACAAATGAAACATGAATCCTTGGCGACTATGACACCAATGCATACGGCTGTGTAGATGTTGTCTTGAATATCTTCGGCTTCAAGATTAACATCCTGCATTTGCTCGATGGTTTCTACTGCTGTGTTTTCATTTGTAGTGAGATATTTTTCATCACCAAAAATGCGTACGGTGAGATTCTTCAAATGGTAACTATCACCTGCCTTTAATTTGTCAATCAACTCTTCCCATACTACAAGTTTTACCGAGTTAGTTTGATCAGCTATCATCAGGTCTGCTTTCTACAACTTTCTTTCATTACGTATAATTGGTTGTTTGTTTAGTGATTTTGTTAATACTTTGACTTTAACATCCACAGTTTCATAGATATTTGCATTTAGACATTCAGTGATGGAATGAAGATGAGAGGCAAGAGACTCATCATACTCAAAAGGAGCAGTGGTTGGTGTTATCTTTGCTGCTTTTGTAATTGTGATTTCTTCATCATCTCTACCAGAGAAACTCTTGTTAAGAGATCTTTTGATGCCTTTGATCTTGATTGGTGACTTCATTTTGAATACTTGTTGGATATCAATCCTCTTTTTTGGTGAAAAGCACACTGCTCGAACCAGTTTTTTATGTGACATTTGGAGTTGGCAGTTGAAATAGCTTGTTCCTGATTTCTTGGAAGTTTTAACACTAGTGAGGTTGTGAATATACCCTTCAAGTTCATCTGAAAATAAGATATGAGAAAAGTTCATATTTCATAGATGAAAAGAAAAAATAAATATTAAAATAATAAGGTCTGAGTAACAGCAATTCAACAATAAATTTTACCACCAGGACAACGTTTTTCAATTTTACAAACATGTTTTGGCATATACAAAGCTACGGTTGAACACTGTAAACTATTTAGGTAAATTGTAACAAAAAGTATAGAAATATATACAATAATTGATTAAGACTCCTTCATGCTTTATAAAATACATTTGATTCATCACGAGTCATTTTCTGAAGATGTACAAACTTAAACATAGTGATTTCGGGTACAACTTTGTAAACAGCTTTAGCTTGTGTACTGTAAGTGAACTTTGACCCCACCGAATGAAGTTTTCTCAAAGCAAGATGCTTTAGTCCTCCTTGACTTTTGTAGTCAGTCTTAATGAAGAACGATGTAATGAAAAACACTGAAGTCAACACAAATTCATACAGTATTTTCTGCAAAGCGTGTCCATTCAAGAAAATCTAAACGTCGCTATTTCAGTGGCAAGCACATGGTTGTGACTTCGAGAGGCAGTTTTACAAATGGTTCCTTCAACTTCAAGTCCAAGTGAATGTTGATCGAAGTGGGCAATTAACGTTTATTTTCACTTTTCTCTGGTAATTCTCAGAATGAAAAAGTAAAGAAACATGTTTTGACAGGAATTTTTAAAAACTCCATTTAGGCAGAGGTTCTTTGTGTGAACTGTAAGTAGATTAGCATACAATTACATGCATGAGTTACTTCGAGTCTCAACTTTTCACGCGTGCATAAATTAAAAGTAGGTTGTGATAAATTTTAAAAAAAAGTGAAAACAAAAAGTTGTGCTCGAGATTTTCTTAAGGTCACCTCGTTTGTATATTCTCTTCAGTCTTGGTGAATAGTGGCTTTTAGAATATTCACCTCGATGCTTTGCATCTTGGCAAATATTCTCCCACTATTCACCTCGACTTCTGAGAATAATTGTTAAATAAATTTCTCTACTAGGCGGGCTGGAAAAAGGTTCCTTTTAAGAATGTGAGTGAGATGTTTGATATCTTTGTGAAAACCAAAACAAGTGTTATTAGCTTTGTAAATTCTGTCTATAAGAGTTTTGATTAGACCTAATTTGAAATTAAAAGAAGTAAAACTACAGAAATGAGTTAACAATCCTGTGAAGGTTGTTTTCAGTAGATACTAGTTATATAAATAATATTTTACCTGTGCTTGAAGGATTATTGGTAGATGGTCTGAAAAAAAAGAAAAATGGTCAAATAAATCTATTTCTCAGAAAAAAGAAAAAGGGTCAAAAATTAATTTATTTCTATGATCTAATATGGTTAAATATGACAGAGAATACTTACTTTTGTGTGTTGTGCCATTGTGTGTCTAAAATGAGAATCAAACAAAATTGAGTCGTATGTTACAAACAATCAGTTATGTACTCAACATAATATAGTATAATATAATCATAGAATATCAAACAAGTGTATTACTGATATAGGGATGAAGAGAGTTTAACGAAGCACAATTGCCTAGTAAAATAGATAATCATGAGTGAGCTATTGACCTTTTTCTGAGGTTTTAATGATAATCTATATTTTTTACACCTGTTTTACCTATAGCTGCTAACATTTCAATTAAAATTTGTCAAAATTTTTTTGTTAAGTGAATGGGGCACATTAATTTGTATCAATAGCAGTTAAATAAAGCACAAACAGCTTTATGGTCTGAAAAATAGGTTTCTAGAACTTGATAAGTTGCTTGTGATTCAGGTAAGTTAGTGTATATATGATCAATACAGGTGTTACTGTCTGTGGTACTACAGGAAACAAGTTGGTGATAACCATTGTCTCTTATGAATAACATCACAGCAGGGCAACTTAAGCAGCAAGGAACATTAGATAGATTGATCCGTCATGGCGATGGATACAAATTTTTAAATGCATTGAGAGGTTCACCACCATACTTTGAAAAGGCTAAAAAAGATTTGTTTGCGATGATTAGACAATTAGGTCCAGCCACATTGTTTTGTAGTTTCTCATCAGCTGAAACACAATGGCTACACCTACTACGAATTCTTGGTCAACTTGTAGACCACACGGAATACACTGACGAAGAAATATACAAATTTGACTGGGATAATAGATGCCGCTTAATTCAGGATTCAACTCGATGTCCCCAGACAATAGAAGTGTCTGTTTTGTTGCATTATACCTCACTGATATCTTATAAGCTGCTTTGAAAAATATAAAAGCTATCATTACTGCTAATATATTTGAATCTCCAATGATTATAATTTGTAGCAACACTGTATAAAACAGAGGAAACAGGTGTGCCCTTTATAAGGATATTCTTTCGCCTTTTTCTTGATTTTCTACACTTCAGCAATTTAATAACTTTTTTTACAGATATTCGAGATGGATCTCTGTCTCTAGATTTGCGACAAACTTGTTTTGAGCACGACATAGAATGTCTATGATTTTCCATACACTTGGAGAGCTTAGATCGATGACTTATTATCTTTATTTTTGCATTCAAAGCTAGGCACACTTTTCACAGATATATTTGTTGTACTGAAATTGTTAGATTTTGAAATGAATTCATTCTTAAAAGTACTTCTCGTAGTACTTCTGGTCAGCTTCGCTCGTTTTGTCCTCGGAGTCCAACCGGAAATGATCGCGATACGAATTCTTGACGAAGTTCATTCGTCAGAAGCTCGAAGATGGTTACGCTTTCACTCACTCAAGGCCATGACATAGTGGCCAAAGCCTTCCCAGAAGGCCTTTCGCCACAAAAATAGTTAGATTCATAAATTATTCATGAAATGACGACATCACCGGCTAATTTAAAAAAATGTAGATGTCTCATAAACTGCTAATAATAAGGAACACATCCACCCTGAAATCAGGCAAAAAGCTTCTGTGTTGAAAATTTGTAGGATAGATGTTGTTATCCACCCCACTATTACCTTTAAAAAGTAGTCTAGAACTTGTTGAGCAGTTGGATTTTTAGCACCCACCAATGTATACAGTTCATCAAAATCCTGTAACAGGGAACTATGTTTTTTACACTTCACAACTCTATATTCATGTTTGCAGATCAAAAACCTTGGTGCTTTGAATAAAAATTGACCCATCCCTAACCAATTTTTCCCAAAATGTTATCTGATACCACAACAGTTAAAAGGTGTCTTTTGTACACGATAACTGTGTAATTTGTAATTACTGTACAATGGGATGTGTACCAACCATTAATTTGGAATTAGTTAGTTAATTAATAGTAAAATAAATGTTGAAGTGCAACTAACCCATTTCTTGTTTGTCTCTCAAACTATTTATCATAAAATATTAAGAACTTTAGTGAAAATGTTTTTGATTTTGGTCAAATTTCCCTTTTTCCTTGTTACTTTGGAATTCTAAAATTTTCCTCCATCTTGGTTCATGGCCTCACCGTGAAGGGGACTAGGGATAGCCGCAAATGATGTCAATGTCAAACTATGATGGCATGATTTGAAACAGAAAGAATTACCTGATAAGTTTTAGTTTTAGAAATTATGCAACGAATTCATTTAGATATTCACCCTTGACTATCTTCACTTTTTATATCTTAGATAAATTTAGGACAAAAATGTCATTTATGTTTATTTTCAGTCCCCTTCAGGATGTGGCCATGAACGATAGTTTGATAAAAAACAAGAAAAAGGGTTAGTTGCACTTTAAGGATTACAGCATACCTTCCATAACTGAGTAACAGTTTCTGATGTTTCTGGCTGTAGTACATATTTTAGTTTTGGTGGCAAGGTTTGCAGCAGTAGCTTTTTGTCTGAACCCATTTGACTTGTAACGTCGTACAACCCACTACCCTTGCCATCTGCATCTTGCTTTTCCTCTACACTAAATGAAATACCACAGCCTTAACCAGAGATTGTAAATGTGTTGAAATCCTTTTGCTGCGTGATTTATTAAAGTTATCTTTTTTATCCCACTCCATATCTTCCAACACAAGGTTCTTTGTGAGCTTATCTGTTAGAACAGAATAATACAATTTTGATAGAATCAAGAGAGACTGAGAATTCTAAGTAATTAGTTTATTTCATGAATTTATGAAATATTTCAAACCTGTGACATTTTTCTGTCATCATTTTTTCATTTTAATGGATAGTTGTCATTTTATTACAAAAGGATCCGAACGCAGTATTGATTTCATAAATGAAAAGCAATTTTTCATCAATCACACAAATATTTACCGGCATGTAGAACATTTGAAATTTCAACAGAGCATTAAGAATTATAAAGAATAAAATTATATTAATTATCAGTTTACAAATAAAACCTGTTGTACATAAAAAATCCAAACCTGTAATTCTCAGCATCAAATGTAATTTATCAAGGACAACATTGCTGAGTGGTATGTTCACTAGTGGCTGGTGTTTACAGGAAAACTTCCCCCTTTTTGCTCATTCCTTGACTTTGTTTATAGTTCTGGCTATATTTTCACCCGAGTAAAAGTCCTGTGACTTGGTCATATCAAATCTAAACAAAAACAATTTAAAACAAAAAATTTCAGGCAGCTCACTATCTTCTCTTCCCACTTCTTCCTCTCTTAGTCCAGGTCTAACACTGATATTTGAAGAATGTCTTTCTAAAAACAAAAGTAAATGAAATATTCATATTATGTATGTGAGAAAGTTATTTATGAACCACATGTCTCTTGAGGATTTGCATGGTACTGTAACATTTGACAGTGAAACATATATCTGAGAGTATTTAAACAGACTATTCAGATATCTGTGCTGAAAATGTTTGGATAAACTAAGCTACACAACTATCAGAATAATTATCTCTTTTATAGTTCTTAGGAAGAGTTATTACCTATAAGCCTATCAGAACTTAAATTGCTGATTTATTGCTGATTTAACAGCAAACAAATAAAGTTTATTCTTTATATTTTGTGTTATTAAATAATTATTACTTTTTTCCTTATCAGTCCATAAATTCCAAATGTTTTAACTAAAGAGCTTATTATTGTGAAATCAGTATCTGTGCCAAAGCTATGTTTATATTACTATTAAAAAGTAGCGAACAGCTATTGTACATACCCGTCTTTTTTGTGGATTTCACACCATATACAAGCGTAATCAGATGTTGCTGACTTCATGCCCAGCACAAGAAGCAGAAACTGAAAGATTGTTATAATTTTATTGTCCAGTAGGTTTTAAATATAAAATTGTTTACTGTTTTTGGAGAGCAGAACACAAAGAAATTGGAGTTAAAAATCTATATTTTAGGTACACATATATACAGTAGTTACAGCTTTATGCAATACAGATTGTTTGTTCTTGTATCTATGTTTAGAAATGTGTACAGTACCTTGTAAGCTCGTTGGGGATATCCCTTCCATCAATTGAGAGTTTTTTATCTGCAATAAGTTTGTTGGCCTGTCTAAATACTGTTGCACAAGATGTTTGTAAGGTTTCATATGATTCTTGGCCTTTGGTAACTGCTACTGTGATTACCTGTTTGTGATCATAAAAGTATATAAAATTATGTTTAATATAGATGTGTATTCAAATGTTGAAATTTTGTTTTGCTTAAATTTCATAGATCCTAGTTAAAAATGTTGGTAGATCATTGATAGACGGAATCTATATGGTTCTTAAAATATTGACAGCTCTTTCAAAGTTGTGATTAACTTGCATTACTATTGAACTTTATACCTCGTGATGACATTACATCTTCTTCATTGTTTAACACTGAAAATGAAAGCACTATGAAGTTTGTCAACGGAGACATCTTTGCACCATCCCCAGAAATCTTTATTTTCAGCTTAAAGTCTGGCTCATCAATATTAAGTTCCTCCTGGCTGATCTAAAATAGAACATAAAAAAAAATTATATTAGTTTTATAATAATAGATTGCACCAAACTCTAAGAGTACTGTTTCATGTGTGCTATTAGAAAATATATAAGAGCAAATGTTCCCCCTACCCGCCACCTTTCCAGTACATTTGTTTTAGCGTGTAGTGTTGGTCTTGGATATTCTTGTAATGTTGTGTTTCTCAGTATTAGTTGATTGTCAAATGTTTTAACCAAACCTATTTGTCATGATATTTGCTTTAAAAATACATTTATTTATAAAAAGGCTAGAAAACTTTAGTACATTAAAACACTAAACATACATAAATAATATAATTTATATAATGATAAAAATTCCTTACATTTGTTTTTATTACTTATTGAAGCTTATACATGAAGTTGAGCTGAGCTCCTTCTCCAGGCCTTGGAGGTTTTTGTATGTTGCACAATTTATTCAGGGTCTCTTTGCATTGCTTGACAAGGTTTGATCTCGGTAATTCTTTGCCACCTCGGCCAATGTTAGTTCATGATAAGCAGCATCACCAATACAGAACTTATCAAGTACAAAAACAAAATGCTTTTTACTTTACTTTTTTCAACTTCTGGTAACCCTTTGAATGATTTTCTTGCCTCCTTCTGTATGCCAGAGTATGATTTTTACCACAGCCATCTAAGAAGGACACAGATTGAAGATCCAGTCCAAACGTCTTGGCAAACCACAGGGCTCTTTCAATTTTTGTCTTGAGTATTTTAATATTTCGCCGCTGCCGCTCACCTACACTTTGAACTGTTCCACCAGTATTCTCAAACTGCAAATCTTGCCCTAGTTCATTTATGTAAGAATGTAATTCTTTGTTTTCTTCAAGTTTTTCAATTGTTACAGCTGCTTCTTTTAGGGATGTACTGAGATATTCTGTGGTGGCATCTGCTTCAATGATTTCCGTGTGCAATTTGTTGCATCTGCTCTGCAGTTGTCCATTTCCTTGAGTTTATTAGTTTTTTCAATTTGACTTTGCAAATTGGACTTGATATCGGAAATAGTTATAAGTTCGTCGGCCTAAATTCCAATTTTCATAGTCCCTTGCATTAACCTCCGGTAATCTGCACCACTTTTGCCTTGGAATTTCTGAAAGGATCTTCTTAAACGACCTTCATATCGTTCGCCTTCTTTTATGATAATAATATTTCCATGTTGGGAGACCCGAAAACAAGCATTAAGAATTTGTACATATGTACAATCAATTCCTCTTGGCACCTCTTGTTTTGCATTGTAGCAATGTCTCAGACAATCATACGGTACGTGAACCGTCAAAGCAATGTCGGTGGAAGAAACATTTTGCCGCTGAATATAGTTTAGACAATGATCAGTGTCTACTTTTAACTGTTTTGCAAATTTTTCTAAACTCGGAATATTTAAGTTTTCGGATATGGTCAGTTTGTCTTAGTATGAATTATAAGCAATTTTGGGACACTGGAGACATTGTTGAGTGTGTGTTAGGGCTAGGACATTTAATAACAAAAGGAAAAAAATATTTTGTTCCTTTTTGTAAAGTTGTACACTGTGTGTTTGTATGAAGGTCAATAAAGGGAAGTGTTATGCCAGCATCAAGTTCCGGTGTGTGCCTGTTCATAGAATTGAGTGTCAAAAACATTTTAGTGCCTGGACGATGGACTGTGTAGGGTTAATCAGTAAGTGAGAAAAACGCCGGTAGAAAAAAAAAATATTGTTGTAATGTAGGGTTGATGGGTGCGTGGTACATGAGGGGGGGAGAGAGACATAAGGGAATGCAGTTTAGTTTCGAAATGCTCTGCGGCTGCTTGTGTTGATAGGTATTTGTGATAAGACCAAAGGCAACTGTGAGCAGTTTTTTGGTTGTTTCAGAGACTCAATAGGACTGTGAAAGACTTAAAC
>JAOBBB020390933.1:0-17750 GCA_025331005.2 Zoanthus gigantus
GGTCGTAGGGAATGAAAGGAAGACCGTCATCTCTCTGGACTTGGGGCTCTACATGCCTGCCAAGAAGCTGCAAATGGCGCGCGATGACCTTAAGGGAATTATTCTTCGCCCAGGAGAGCTTCACATTGTTATGGCAATGCTCAAAACGATTGGCGCATTCACAGAAAACAGTGGAATTGACATGGCTTGGATCGAGTCCGATTTGTATAGCCCAAGTACCGTGAAGCAAATCTTGGAAGGAAATCACATCAAGCGTGCTGAGACAGCCCATCTTGTTACTCTGCAGGCCCTGTTCATTTTGTATCAGGAAGCCTTTCTTTGTAAGCACACAGGTAAATACACCTTTATTGGGTTTGGTTAATGTGATACGTATTGTAGTGAGGCCGATCGATTCGACAAAGAGCGCATGACTGAAAGTATTCAAATCTAAATCCATACAGTCAAGTGTCTGTATCCCGAACATATGGGAGGCAGATATAAAACTAAAGAGGATTGCTTTCGTCGAGAGTGAATAAAATTCGAAATGAGTGTTGGGTTTTCAGATACTCTTTTACAATGTTTTTTTTTATTCAAAATCCACGATCAAACTCTCTTGCAAACGCGCGATAGGAGCTTTTAAGCTTTAAATAAACTTGCATAAACTTGCTATTTTGTAGGTGAGTGCAGACAGGAGCTGGACCAGTTAGCAAAGCGGCTGGAGGAAACGTGCAGTATGAACAGGCAGAAAGAGGAGGTAAAAGTGGCACACAAACGTATGGTAAATGCTATCGAGAACATGGATATCCTGAACAAGATGTCCGAGTTTGATGAACAGCAAGCTTCTTATCCGATGTTCAAGGTTTTTCGTCAGTATATGACCATGGTCCTGGAAATGATAATGTTCACCCGAGCAGTTCGCACCGCCAACTGGAAACTTCACATACAAGCTCTTGAGAAATTCGTCAAATACTTTTTTGCCTACGATCGCCTCAACTACGCTAGGATGATCCCATTGTATCTAGCGGAAATGAAGTCTCTGGAAACCAGTAGCCCTGACATTTACCAAGAATGGCTTGATGGTAACTGGGTGGTCAACAAAAATGCTGTGGTACCATTTTGCGGGCTCGGTGCTGACCATGGTTTAGAGCACATAAACCGTTCAATGAAAGTGAGCGGAGGCTTAGTTGGCATCACCCAGAGTCCAGCTGCTCGTGCGAAGTTTTTTTTGATCGCGCCCGAACTTGCTCGACTAGCACAGCAAGCTAAAGATATGGCAGGAGTGTCTGTCAAGGTGCAAGACCGTCACCACAACCTTACCGCCCCCGTGTTATCACGCGAAGAGAAGAACATCGTGAAACTCACGTCAACCATTACACGTTACACCAATCCCTTCGCCGAGTTAGGTGATGAGCTCTTCAACCTCGTTACAAAGGTCGTGGTATCAGATGAAGTCAAGCGCGATCTCTGTTCACAAAGCACTGAAGGAGAGAAGCTTTTTAGCAAGTTTCATAAAGAGCGAATCCAAGAAGGCAAAGTAAATGTGTGGTCACCGATGAAAAAGCGCAAGCTTTTGACGTGGAAGTCAACGGGGAAGAAGACCAAGGTGAGCATAAACAACAAGATTGTCGAGTTGCAAGAAGATAGAAGTCTATTCGCGCGGATGATGGTGGTTTGCCAGACACGGCCCGAGATTAACCTGCAGGAGGCAATTGGGGTGTATGAATTCAGAGTCGTACCGAGGGCCTTATTCGCTGCAGATGGCTCGATGCTATATTGCTCGAATAAGAGTGCACTGATGACATTGCTTGAAAAGCAAGTACAGACGACCATGGCAAATGAACCAGCAATAGTGCCGGTGATCCGGAATAAAGTGGACATTGTAGATGGCATGGCTGAACTACAGTCCCTCGATAAACCAGCCGCTATAACCAATTGCGCACTTCTAGCTGAGCATTTTATTAACACAATTAACCGAAAGCACAGTGTTTGCGAAGAGCTGCATTTGGTTTTTGACAGATACGACATTCCTCTTTCCTTAAAGACTGCGACACGCATTCGAAGACAAGGCGACGATAATCCTGTGTTGTACCGAATCACAGATTCCACAAATATCACAAAAGTACCCATGAAACGTCTCCTGTCCCACACGAAAACGAAGATGGAGCTGACACAGTACTTAGCTGCAAAGGCACTTGAACACGCCAAGTACAATGGGAAGAACCTTGTTGTAGCCTGGGGAAGCACCTGTGAGGCAACGCACCGAGATGTTAGTCACTTACGAAGCTCTCAGGAAGAGGCGGACACTAAAATAATCCTTCACGCAGCAGATGCTGCTAGCCATGGAGCAACCGAGATCAATATCAACTCGCCAGACACTGATGTTTTTATCCTTGCCCTGAGGAGATACCCACAGCTTTGCCGTGATGTGAATTTTGTTACTGGAACTGGACAGCGACACCGAGTGATAAAGTTGCAGCCAATTGTACAGAATCTTGGAAGTGTAAGAATCGCAGCACTACCTGGCCTTCATGCGCTGAGCGGTGCCGACATCACAGGAAGCTTCGCTAATAAGGCTAAAGCGAAATGGTGGAAGGCCTTTATCGAAGCAGATGAAGATACTATTACTGCAGCCCTGACAAACCTTGGTACTAGCGCCCAGCCCACAACCGACACCCTTCAGGCCGTCGAGAAGTTGGTTTGCCAGGTGTACATTCCTGGAACATCAATTAGAAGTGTTAAGGAGTTACGATGGTTGCTCTTCCGAAAGAAGCAGGCAGAGTCTGAAAGATTACCCCCCTCACAGGAGGCACTTCGACAGGCAGTCTTGCGAGCTAACTACCAAGCACTTGTATGGAACCTAGATATTGTGCCTCAGCCAGAGCTTCCTTCACCAGGAGAATGCGGCTGGAAGTTAGAGGGAGAAAAATGGCGGCCAATCATGACATCGTTACCTCCAGCACCTGAGGCTGTAATCGAGCTGGTTCGATGTGGCTGTGCCAAGAGTAGATGCTCTACAAACAGGTGCAGCTGCCGCAAAGCCCAACTCAACTGCACTGACCTTTGTGGTTGTTCTGATGGTGATGATCAATGTGAAAACCAAGTAGATGTGGCAGCTGATGATGACGAGGAGTGCGAGATAGATGAAAGTGACACTTAGATTGAACACGCTCTGTCTGCCGTAGGGTACCAGAGTAATGTCGATTGTACTGAGTATAGTTTTTTTTTTTACTTATGCTTGAAAGTGAGATATGTATATCACAAAGAACACGATTCAAACAACAAAGAAGGATCTAGACTGTGTTTACCGACATTGCCTTTACTTACGTGTGTCAGATGTAAAAGGGCGTGAAAGCAATCATGGCCTCGCTTTCATGCAACAAGGATTCGCATTGCTCTGGCCGTATCCTATATTTATATTTACTCGTAAAAGTAAAATTGTAATATAAGTGTCAATTGGTCAAAAGTAATCGAAACTCTGATACGAATGACCACTTTATTAGAGCCATTACACATATTTATTGAAGAGCCTCGTTTTCGTGATATTAGACACGTGACCATCCTAAGGCGACATTATAGCATAGCTGGATCGCACTGGTCAATTTACATAATCCCTGTTATTTTCATGCAATTCTACCGAAACTAACAAGCTTTATAGTAATTTCTGTATTACAGCCTCGCTTTCATGCTCGGAATAAAGGTCAGTTTGTTAAAAAGCTCATATAAGTGCTCGGTGCAGGTTCCAGAAGTGCCACCAAAATTTTTCATGCTCTGTGAGGTCCTCTTAGCACGATAAGATGGGTGGTTTGCTTGCCGCCTAAAATTCCCACGGGATCACACTTGCTCCCTGACTACTTCCTTTGCAACTGACATTAAATACTAGTATTTATTTCTTTGAAATAGAGACTGATAGTGGAATGTTTTGTTGGAACCGTGTACATAGGAGGCTCCACAACAACCAGAGTATCCAATGACTACAGTCAGCAGTACCAGTGCAACCAATGCAATAGAGCTGACAGAGATTTCCATTCCTACTGATCGGATTTAACAAAGAGTCCATCCTCTCTGGAGGTGACAATTGTTTCAACCAAAAAGGATGAGAAGAGAACGTGCATACCTTATAATTATCATTAGAGCTGAACATATAAAAACTTTACTATGAACAGAAAAATATCAAAATTTAGCAAAACATGTAAAAGGGAAGTTTGAAGCAACTGTTTTGTTTACCAGTATCATTTAAAAGTACTAAAAATTTAATTGTCTAAACAATTAACTAGAGAAAAGGGAATGTTTTGGAGTTAAGTCAATTATTGATATGAAATGTCATACCCATGCAACTTAGTATGAATACAGCAATGAATGCGTGAAAACATGACTGGCGGAATGTTTTATAACATTGCCATAGTGTAGTTAGTGTCAAAAGCTGACACTTTGAGCTATAATTCTATTCATCAGATCATTATTCCAAAAAATTCAAACCTTCATACCTGTACCCTTTTGATTAGAGCCAAAAATAAGCACAAGATCATAGAAAATTTAATTGGAGAGTATAGTAGGGGACTCCATATGGGATCTCGGGGAGAAGCATCTCTGCCTCCCTGAGCTAGTTTTCCACCACATTTCTCAAAATCGTGGGAGAGCTTTTAGTCGCAGGATCACTCGTGAGGTTGGGGGTAACCAAGGGCATGCTCCCTGTACAAACTATTCACTCCAATAAAATCCTCATGATGACAGCAAGAATACATGGGCACCAACCAGCCCTAAGGCTGGGGTGGGCCTCAATTGCCTACCACAAACAGAAAGGTGCAGCCCCTGACCCTGGGAAGCCTGATGAGTGGCTTGGGGTGAGGGTGGGGACTTGGAGATGTTGGGGATGGTAGTGATAGCACTTGAGGAAGAGGTGGTGAGAATTATATGTATGTATGGACCGCAAAGTGGCAAAACGGGTCAGAGAATTGGAAGTTATCTGCGGTACGCAGTTTAGCACGTTTCGTTTAGAATGTTGTTCATTGTTCTTTATACAATGAATGGGTTGCAAGTAAATAATTAGCATAGAGCATAAATGAGTGGAATTCAATTCATTACTCATTTCAGTCTCAAACGAACTACTGTACGGTTCACTTACTTACTTTATATCATACCTTAATGATTGTTAGCTTGTTTTATTTGTATTCATATATGTACTCTTTAAATTTTATTGGTACACATTTTAGTGCGGGGAATTTGGGCACCTTAGCGTAACTTGTAGAAAGAATGCAGAGCAGCCCAGATCAAGTTTGTATCGCTGTTGACAAGGCACAGAAGAATTAGAAGAATCCGACTACGAAGCTGAGTTAAATTTACGTTGCATTCTTACCTACACGACTGGTGAATTTAATGTGCATAATATTGAAAATGTCAGAGTTTTGGGCCACCACTTTGCAGGCTCCCGATTTTGTTTCAAATATTGTAAATGACGGTTATAGATTACCTTTTAGTCGGTATCCCCAACCTGTTTCTTGAAAAATAACAGATCATCCCTCGAACACCCCCATTTCGTACAGCAGGCGATTACAAAATATTTGAAAGATGGTTCTATTGAGGAGTGTAGTTGTCACCCTTTCAGTGTAAATCCACTGACAGTTGTTGATGGCAAGAAACTGCGTTTAGTCATTGATTTGAGACACGTTTATCAGTGTCTAATTGTACCTAAGTTTAAGTATGAAGACCTTCGTTCTTTGGCTCAAGTCATTGATCAGGGTCATTGGTTTTTTACTTGGGATCTAAAATACGGATATCAAAATGTTAGTATTTATCAGAATCACCAACAGTATCTTGGTTTTGCTTGGCGTTTTGGCCCTTTCACAAGATATTTCACTTTTCGAGTATTACCGTTTAGTCTCAGCAGTGCTTGCTTTTGCTTTACAAAAATTTTGCGTCCATTAGTTAAGTGTTGGTGCATTCTGGGTCTTAATATTCTTGTTTATCTTGACGATGGGATCGGTATTCAAGCGGATAAAGGCTCCGCCCAAGCAGCTAGCATGATTCAGAGGAAAGATCTTCTCGCATCGGGTTTTGTAATTAATGAGGAAAAGTCACATTGGACACCTTGACAGATCGGTGAGTGGCTAGGTTTCATCATTAGCACAATTAAGTTCCTCAAACCAATGTGGCGAAACTCAAAGCACAGCTAAATGCCATAATAGATGCATTAGCCCAGGATTGGAGCTGAGAAAATAATTGGATTTGTCCGCCAGTGTCCCTAATAGTCCCGTCCGTCGGAAAGATTGAAGAGTGTTCCAGGGTAGGAACGTTAATTGTTCCCGAATGGCCTTCTGCGTTATTCTGGCCTTTTGTTCATGCCAGTCCTTTAAAATTTAGGAGTTTCGTTAAGGATTTATTTATTCTTCCTAAGATTGCTGGTCTTCTTTGCGAAGGTCCAGGACAAAAAGCAATTTACAAGACCAAACCATCTGTATTTAATGCTTGTCCAAAGTTCAACATGCTCGCTTTGACACTGGAGTTTGTAAACAATTAAAAGACCAGAGTTAAGTTGCATGTTTGTATGTGATTTTTAAACAGTTCTACTGGGCCTTACAACTTTGAAATGAGAGATACACTCTTCGTGCGTGATGCATTTATTACTTTGCAGTCTTTTCGGTCTGTCACCATTTAGGTGTGTAAATTTAGCCTTTTTACAGCTGCTACCATTTAGGTGTGAGTTGCGCTATTTTTTCGCGTGGTGCAATTAGTGCACGTTGCCGTGATTTCATCTTTCACCATTTGGGTGTGTAAAACTAGCCTTTTTACGGCTGCTACCATTTAGGTGTGAGTTGCGCTATTTTTGCGCGTGGTGCCATTAGTGCACGTTTCCGTGATTTCATCTTTCACCATTTCGGTGTGTAAATTTAGCCTTTTTACGGCTGCTACCATTTAGGTGTGAGTTGGGCTATTTTTTCGCGTGGTGCAATTAGTGCACGTTTCCGTGATTTCATCTTTCACCATTTGGGAGGGTAAATTTGAGCCTTTTTACGGCTGCTACCATTTAGGTGTGAGTTGGGCTATTTTTGCGTGTGGTGCCATTAGTTGACGTTGCAGTGATTTCATCTTTCACCGTTTGGGTGTGTAAATTTAGCTTTTTTACGGCTGCTACTATTTAGGTGTGAGTTGCGCTTTTTTTGCGCGTGGTGCCATTAGTGCACGTTGCAGTGATTTAATCTTTCACCATTTGGGCGTGTAAATTTGAGCCTTTTTACGGCTGCTACCATTTAGGTGTGAGTTGCGCTATTTTACGCGTGGTGCCATTAGTGCACGTTGCCGTGATTTCATCTTTCACCATTTGGGTGTGTAAAATTAGCCTTTTTACGGCTGCTACCATTTAGGTGTGAGTTGCGCTATTTTTGCGCATTTTGCGCATATTTTTCACATAGTTGGCGGGAATTACAGTTTTGTCTTTGTATTTACATGCATGGTTACTCTCAGTGTTACTACAGGATTAAATGCATGGTCCATCTGCAGCATTGTTTTAGTCTCATCCTAAAAAAAAAAATTACTTGGTTTTTGTTGTTGCTGCATTAACTGTAGAGTTTATCTATTCTAGATGTATTACAAGCCAAAATTTGGTATCAGACATCGTCCTTGCCAGATCCACATCTGCGTTCCCTGATGCCCAATCTCTTTGATCTTCAGCTTACCAAAGCAGATTCCACTTTGCAGAAGTAAAAGAACGGAAGGCTCAGGTGGCGGCAGTGGGCGAACTTTAAGATCGGCGTTCCTGTGATCCCAGCGAAGCCTCTTCACGTGGCACTGTTCTCGACAGAGCTTTGCAAATCTGCTGTGCAAAACGGATCAGGGATTTCAGTTATCCAATCCATGGTCTACATTATCAGTTGGGGTCACAAGATGGCGGGATTGGATGCATGCCCTTCTGATCATCGGCGGGTGAAATCCACTGTTTAAGGTGCAAGAAAGATCTTGGCACAAAGGCCAAAATTAACGTTTAGTTTAGTGCAAAAGATAGCTAAGCACTACAGTAGCAGACTCTTTAGCTTCAATTCGCTTCTTGTTTGTGCTCCTTGTAGGATACGCTGGCTTTTTTCGCATAGACGAGCTACAAAACATGATGCTCAAGGACGTCGTTATTTCGTCAGACCGTATGTCTGTGTTTATTCCTAAGCGCAAAAACGATCAGTTTAGGGAAGGGCACACCTCCTTTCTTGCCAAGTCAGGTAAAGCTACGTGCCCTGTAGCTATTACCGAGAAGCTCATAAACTTAATGCCAACGTTAAATCATTCTCGTTTATCTTTAGTAAGGCGTATAGTTAAATCTGGTTCTAAGGAATATTTTCAGTTGCAAGGGTGTATCGTATACAACATTGCGAGAAGAATTTAAACGTCATATCACTCCTTTTGTTGAAGATTCATCTGTATTTGGCACTAACAGTATTAAGTCTGGCACAGCCTCAAATCCCTCTTGCAGTAATCTTACCGAAGGTTTGCTCGATAAGCATGTAGGCTGGAAGTGTTCAAAGACAAAGAGGAGATACATTAAGTATTCTAGTGACGATCTGTTGGCAGTATCTAAGTCCATGGGCGTGTAATTTTCCTATTTTTGATGTCCAGTCAGGGGACGAGTTGTGCCTGTCTCGTTCCAGATTTCCTATCTTAATTTTTTCCCCTTTAAGGGATTCTGGTAGGTTTTTTCTGGCCACACTGGGTTAACTCACTTTCTTCGTCATAATTTTTGCCATCGCTTGTAGTTATTCAGTTTTGTTCAATAGTATGCCATTTTGTATTCATAGTGTTAAATAAGTATGGACTATGGTCACGGTTCGTTCAGACCGTACCCAATATTCTCCAAGAATATTTGTGTCTCGCTCTTTGATCTCTATATGAATAGCTTACATTCCTAGTGGAGAGCAGAAAGAGCATTTTTATGATGATTTGAGGAGTAAGTGGGATCTTTACTGCGTGGGTGAGCTAATATTAGGTATCGTTGATTTTAATGGACATGTTGGTAAACGGATTGAGGGTTATGAGGGTGTACATGGAGGAAATGGAATTGGGGAGAGAAATGTGGAAGGAAAGATGTTGTTATAATTTTGTAATGAAAAGGAGTTGTGTGTGGCAAACGCATGGTTCAGAAAGGGGGAGAAGAGGAAAGTGACATACAGTGCTGGGGAGATTAGAACTAAGATTGACTTTGTACTGGTGGGAAAGGGAAATAAATAGTATCTGAGAGATGTGAAGGTCATCCAAGGTGAGCTCCAGCACAGGCTGGTGGTCACAGATCTGGTTAAGTAGAAAGTGAAGAAAGTGGTGAGAAAGGAAGCAATTGAAAGAAGGAAGGTTTGGAAGCTGAAGGAAAACAATACAAGGGTAACATTTGAAGGAAGAGTAGGAGAGCTGATAACCGCTGATACACTGGACTTGTGGAAATGTTTTAAGGAAGGGTATTAAAGGCATGTGATGAAGTATGTGGGAAGAAGAAAGGGAGGAGAGATCAAGGGGACACATGGTGGTGAAACGGGGACGTGAAGGAAGTGATAGCAAGAAAGAAGGATGCGCATAAGGAGATGTGTAAAAGTGGGACTGAGGGGAACAAGGCCAGATACAAGAACATGAAGAATCGGGCAAAGAAGGTGGTCGCAAAAGCAATGAAGGAGACGACTGAGCAGCAGCTGAGAAAGCTCAGTGAGCATCCAAACAAGGTGTTTAAGCTTGTGAAGTCAATGAAAAAGGATGAAAGATGCATGAGAGGTATAGTAGTGATGGTAGGCTGACAGAAAAGATAGAGGGAAAGTCTTGGAAGAGCACATGGAAAGAATTATTAATGAGGAGAATGAGTGGGATCGGAACGTGAAAGCAGAATTGGTGGAAGGGAGGCGTAGTCAGGAAGAAGTGGTGAAGGTGATAAGGGAAATGAAAGCGGAAAAGGCTGCTGGACTCTTGGAAGTAAGTGCTGAAATGATAACGGCGAGTGTGGAGATCGGGATTGGTGAGATGGTGGAGCTGTGTCAGGATGTGTTGGATGGAAGAGGAATGCCGGATGAGTGTGCACTGAGTGTTGTGGTACCGATGTTCAAGGGGAAAGGGGATGTAATGAGTTGTGGGGCATATAGGGGAGTGAAGTTGCTAGAGTATAAGCGGTGAAGATTGTAGAAAAGGTGCTAAAGAGGAGATTGCAAAGTATGGTGAAAGTTGGCGAGATGCAATTTGGTTTTATGCCAGGCAAAGGAACGATAGTTGCAGTGTTCATTCTGGGGAGGGTACAAAAGGAGTACTTAGACAAGGAGAAGAAGTGGCATATGTGCTTTGTTGACCTTGAAAAGGCATTTGACAGGGTCCCGAAGAAGAGTCAGAGTTGGGCTAGAGTTGTCCGAGGAGTTTGAGGTGAAAGTTGGTGTGCACCAGAGATCTGTGTTGTCGCCTTTGGTTTTTGCGATCATGGTTGACATGGTTATGGAGAGTATGAGAAATGGTTTGATGAGTGACATGTTGTACATGAATGACTTGGTTCTGAGGAGTGAAACAATGGAGAGACTGAAGGAGAAGTTCTGTAAATGGAAGGAGGCATTCGAGAGCAAGGGGCTGAAGGTGATCCTCGGGAAGACAAAAGTGGTAGTGAGTGGGGCAGAAGGTGAAGTGTCTGTAAGTGTAGATCCATGTGGTATTTGTGGGAAGCGAGTAATGGCAAATTCAGTGTTGTGTGTGTGAAATGCGGGAAATGGATCCATGGAAGATGTGTTAAAGTAAAGAGGGTGACACCAAGGTTGGGAAGAGATTTTGTGTGTGGAAAATGCAAGATGCAAGTTGATGGATTAGTGGAACCAGTGGAGGAGCTGTGTGAAGAGGTGGAAACAGTGAGAGGTTTCTGTTATTTGGTGGAAAGGGTGAATGCAAGTGGTGGTTGTGAGGCAACTGTGACAGCAAGAGCAAGAATTGGGTGGGTGAAGTTCAAGGAATGCAGAGAGTTGCTGAACTCAAAAAGGTTCTCGCTTAAGATGAAAGGAATGGTTTATTGGACTTGTGTGAGATCGACAATGTTATATGGGAGTGAGACATGGTGTTTGAGGGAAATGAAATGGCAATTTTGAGAAAGACTGAAAGAGCAATGGTGAGAGCAATGTGTGGTGCAAAACTGATTGAAAAAAAGAGGACAGAGGACATAAGGGAGATGTTGGTATTGAAGGAGATGGTGGTTCAGATGGCAAAGGTGAATGGAGTGAGATGGTATGGACATGTGTTGAGGAGGGATGATGGGCATGTTTTGAGAAAAGCATTGGGAGTTTGAAATGAAGGGCAAGAGGAGGCGAGGACGACCAAGGAAGACTGATGGAAGATGCAAGTGGAGAGGGAAAGCAAGAGTGTTGGTTTGGAGAAGGAGGATGCCATGAATCAAGCGAGATGGAGAGTGGGAGTTGGAGAGATTACCATTAGAGTGGGGTAAATTCTGCCACCCCTGTTTACGGGGATAAACCCAGATCAAAATTGGATTGATTGATTGATGATGTTGCCAATTAAATTTGGCAAAATGAAAAAAAAAATAAAGGATCCAGTTACTCAACACATCATTATCATCATCATCTTCGTTTACCATCTATGGTTTTTTACAACTTTGACCCTAAAGCTTTTTTCTTTAAATTCTGCTTAAATTTTAAGCAAATAGAACTAAGAGTGATTTTTTTGTGAACCAACAGACACCTACTGAGCAATGTAGACACATTAAACACTAAAAAGCATTGCTGTATTTTGTTTTTAATGATGACAAGAGTTAAAATTCCCCACCGTGGCTGACAGCTTATATTGGTGGAAAGGCTTGCATGTTTCAATGACTCTTAAAGCAATGCCTTGATCCCTGGAGAGTTCAACCTTGCCAGATTGGTCACCGGGTAGAGACCAGACCAAGATCAGTCAACCCCCTCCAGGTTTGGGGATTGGGTAGGCTCCAGGTAGATGAAACTGCATAAAATAATTTGCGTCTATGCAAATCCATCCACCATTTCGGTTCAGATTCACCCATGCCATATAAATATGCAAATTCTAACAAATTGAATTTGTTTTTAAAATAATAGCCAATGGCATGCACAAGTGGAGCCCGAGATCTGATTTAGCAAACTTGGACCCGACTTTATGACATCAGTGAATTTGAAAATATTCAGTTTGGGGTGTCTACATGAATCCATTCACTCACTAGATTAAAAAAAACTCCACTCTGGAGAGCAGTTTCAAAAAGATCCGGTTTTGGTGAGCAGATTTACTAGTTTTATGTTTCAAAAATATCCGGTTAGTATGGACGGGGCCTAAGACATCCGAATTAATGGCAAAAATGACTGTAATTAATGTCAAACCAATTGTTCAGACTTAAACAAAATATTCATTTTTCAAAAGAATTTATGTCCACACTAATTCGCTAAGCCTGAGCAAGTGTATTCATATTCTTGGGTTTCACACCATCCCAAGAGACACAAAAGACAATAGTCATTGCGGCTATGTTGGAGTCCCAAACAAAAGAAATAATCAAAATTCTTTTGTTAAGAGTACTCCAACATGGCCACCATGACGTCAGGTGAAACCCAGCAATTTATTCATTTTCAAAGCAAAATTTATATAATATGTTGTATTAGTGTGGATGAAAGGCCTATTCGATGTAATATTGACTCGTTTTCAAATTTATCGGAGTTAGTGTCGACGGGGCCGCGTTATCATTATGTAAGCCTGGATGACTAAATGTAAATGGCAGCATGCATGTACAACACCGTTACTATGGCTTTGTTGTTCACATTTTTCAAAACGAGTTTCTAGTTTTTCGCTTGTGCATCTTATAAGTTAAAATTCTTAATTCACAGTGCAACTTATGCAAGCATATGTGTGAAAATATTATTCTTTAATCAGTATAATAATGGAATAGAACCTAAGGGACAAACTAAGTTTGGTATTTCTCAGAATAGATGAACCAAAGTCTTTTAAAATCTTTCATAATCTTCAGGGAAGCCTCAAGAGTGAAAACTTGCAAACCGAGGAAAAATTGATCCACTTAAGCGTCAAACCGCCACGTTTTAAAATCAAGGTCAAGGCTATCAGATATTTTTATTATTACTTTGAAGTAGCAACACTTAATCCAATATTTCACACGTAGATTATATACCTGATGACAGAAGTTACGAGGTGCTAATTGAATAACCATTTAATTTTTGCACCGAAAACTTGCAACAACTTAAAAACAAAAAACTAAAAGCGACATTTCTTTTATTTATTTCCACAAGCAATTACCTTTATTCACTAGCTCCTTTAATAGTTCTTTATTGCCACCTTTGGAGAGTTGTAAAACTGGAGACAGTGAAGAAAATTCGTCGGTTCCTAAGCTCGCACAAAGTCGAGGTGAATCAAGATTGAACCATTTCCATTCGAAGATGTCATGGCTTGAACATGCTGGAGAGATTGGACTAACTACTCCATTGCTTTTGCATAAAACTAGACTTCCTCCGAAAAATTTGGTACTCGCATTTGCGGAGCACAGTCCATTTGACAGTGATTGACATCGGAACCGCAAAGTTTTGTAGTACTTCTGCAAGTTGAACAACGCTAAATTTAACGAGTCTCTCAATTCTGCAGTTGATTCTTCGCTCGATAGCTTGCTGAGGAATTCCCGGATTAGAGAAGCAATCTTTTGAAAATCTAAAGGAAATACATTAAAAGCAAAATTAATATAAACATTTGTACCCTTTCCGAATTAAGTCGCAAGATAATAATTATCGCTTCACTCACCTCGTTTTTTTACCGCCATTTTTTACTCATCGAAAACCGTACAATACACGAACCACATTTTCATTAAAGAAAACTCATCTATGGCAGACGTTTTCCGACAATTCATCGAGCTCTGTTGCTACAGAACACAAAAGAATCCAAAGCTTCAAACATATTCACGACCACACTCTCGACTCTCGCGGGTGGAGGCGGTAGCTGCCAGGGGAAATTTTAGTTATCTAATTTATGAAACATTGTATGTATTGAGCTTAAACTCGTTTATATTTCAGTAAAATGTGTAAGATTTCTCTTTCAACTGTTTAAAAAAAAGGATTTATAAATACTAAATCTTGACACTTTATTCGTTTTATTATGATCGATTAGATTTAGAGGGGAGGAGAAAAGTTTCATCAGGTTACTCCGTTGGGCCCATGCCCCACACGACCACACAAAACAACAAATGTCAAAATGGCCGCTATCTTTAAATCTGTTATCTCCACACCAGTGTGCTTACTCGGCAGAAAGGCTGTGCTAAGATATTTGGCTATGCGTTTGTTATCTTTTGAAAGTCAAGAAAAAGAAAGAAATACACATTTTGGATATGAAACAGTGACAGAAGAGGAAAAAACACAGAAAGGTGAAAACACAAGCTTTGTGATCTATAGGCTAGTCAACTTAAAGTTGGGGCGAGCTTTTTCTTTCCTTTGATTGGTTCAAACGATTTGTGTCTTCTTCACGAAGTCAATGCCCCAGCAATAGACATACTAGAATCACTCTACGGTTAGTGGAATACACTGACTTCTGATTGGATGCTTTACCAAATTTCTATTATCAATATTATCACTTTACTAGAGGACTATTGTGAATCCCAAATTCTGATTAACTACTCTGCTAAGGATCTTTTACAAAAAGTATCGCTCTACTAATGGACTACTGCAATTCCTACCTTCTGATTGTATTACAAATAGTAAAGCTTTACACCATAGTGAATTTAAAACTGACGTTTCAGACTGTAGTTCTTCTCCGACAAAAGACTAACAGTCCAAAACGTTAGTTTTAAAATTCTTTTGACGATGGTGTAAAACTTTACTATTTGTAAAACTGTTTCTGTAGAAACACCGACACAGTATTCCATTTATGACATCGACCTTCTGATTGGTAACTCTACCTAGGAGGTCTATTATCTACTTAAGAATATTAAAAATCCTGTATTTTGATTGGTTAGTCTATTAGGAGTCTATAATCAATATTATCACTCTATACTTGTGGACTGTTGAAAATACTGCTGTCTGAGGACAGGTAGTCTGAACTAAGGAATTTTAAAACTGACGTTTCTAACTGTAATCTAACTAACACTCTCATCAGAGTGACTTTATAACCAACGAAGGACTACAGCCCAAAACATTAGTTCTAAATTTTTTTTCACTACAGTATATAAGTTATCAATAAATATATAACTTTTTGTGTAGAAACACTGATGTAGCATTCTATTTATGACATTCAAGGGTCTGTTATCATTAATATCATTTACTTTTAAGATGACTATTGTAAATCCCGAATTCCGATTGGCTTCTCTACTTAATGTCTGTTTTCAAGTATTTCATAATACTAGAAGTAATCACAGATTAACAAAGTGCGTTTGACATCTTTGTTAGTGGTTTTGATAAGAAGAGTTAACAGCGAGCATGTTTTACTGTTGGATTCCTTTTTTAATTTTAATTATTCTCCAATAAGAATTCCAATATAGTGTTTTATATTTTACATATTGTTATTACTTTTACAATATTGAGAAGAAACACCGACCAGCCCCAGCCAATAACAATAGCCACAAAAACGAGGCGATGACCAAAGGTTGATCACGAGGTCAGCCAGAACCAAAAACGAGGCTGGCCCCTGCAAAAACCAAGAGGGGCGTCCAAATGGCAGTCCACAAACAAAAAACCTCAAAATTTCTTGGCTTGTACAATACAGGGAGACCATCCAACTCCAGATTAGGATTGCGTTCTCCTTACGTTGAACGCAATTATTAATGCCATTTTGACTACTGTAGGGATTTCATGTACTATATAAACCTCTTGACCTTCAGCCACATAAAGGCTATTGTCATCTGTAGTCCACTCATCTGCAAGATCTATATGTTAAATAGCAGGAAATCCCAACAAAATGACACATTAACATAATTATTTATAGATATTAAAAAGTTGGTCTATGATGTTCTGACATTGATAATTTAACCAATACTAGAACATACTTTATTGCAGTGTTTACATTAAAAATTTGTTTGTACCAATGATAGTTTTTTGTGATGGAAAATATGTATAAGTCCATCCAATGTAGAAGTGAACCCTGTGTATAAGTTGACTGCCATTTTGTAGCCAAAAAATTTCAAGTTTTAGAATTTCTATTTCCTTCAACTTTGGCAAAATACAACATATACAAAAAATCTGAAAGGCAAAAATTTGTAGCTGAAAATTGTGCATTTAATACAAAAAACAAAACCCATAAATACAACAAATGAGGCCATTTTTTCTTTGCAATATTTGGTGGCTCCTAAAAGAGCCTTCTAAGAAAGCTTGTTTGAAGCTTGAGCTTCAAAAGAATTCAAAGTTTTAGTGTCACTTTTTCCAATTAGTTTCTCAAATTCCTTTGTTGACTATATGTTCTTAAAGGGACTGTGATTTTTAACTACAACAGTTTCATCTTTAGCTATTTTGCTGCACAAGAGCATGATTCTATTTCACCCACTGTAATTAAGAATGCCACTTTTCTTGAATAATCAAGCAATAATCATTGGTGAAACTTTGTTTCACATTTTCTTCACCCATTGACATACAATTATTGTTGGAAGTGATCCATTTCTTTCTTTAGTTTCTCATAATTACATTAAACTGAGATTGTATAAACAATAAAAATTGATTGGAAATTAAGTAAAATAAATATTGCAGATTTGGTTAATTTTTGATTTACAATAATTATATACTTTACTTTAAAAGTGATTCATTTTAATTTGTTCCAGTTTACAAAGTGTTTGAGAATGTGGCAGATTCATATGATATAATGAATGATATGATGAGTGCTGGCATTCACAGACAGTGGAAAGACAGGTTTGTCAGGACATTAAACCCTGACCATAGAACAAGGCTGCTGGATGTTGCGGGAGGAACAGGTCTACCTATAGATATTAATTTTTTCATGATTAATTTTAATATGTAACAAAATAATGACCATCATAAAATAATAATAATAATAATAGTAATAATAATAATAATAATGATATGCTTTTAATTCTTGAATGGCAAATTTAAAATTTGAAAAACTCAAGATTACAACAATTGAAATATATATGATATTTACAATAATAAAAGGAAATATCTTCATGTATTAACATATAAAATTAAGTTTAATATAAAATAATAGTCAAGGAGATGCGCCCCATTTTTTACTGCATAGGGGATGAAACTGTTCTGAAAACGTTTGGTTCTACATTTGAATAATGGTATTTATTCTTGGATTCCGTAAAGACTAAACTTGATTGCTACTGTAATTGGTGGTAAAACATGGTTGATCTTGTCTTCTGAGACAGATCTACACACAGAGTTTATATGTACAACAGCATGCAGCAATTGCCGTGGATGACCCTAGCCATAGTTAGAAATTTTAATCACTTTCAGCTGCAAATTGCCTATTCCCTTTACAAAAGTATGGTTATTTTGAGAAACTGGTATTAAAACAGTTATTTTATAGTTATATTAATTAATTACATACTGTAGCCAGTGAACTGAACTAAAGTTATCAAGTTACTTTTCAAGGTGATGGTCATTCACTAATAGTTTAAATTATGACTTTTGTAAGCGTGGCCATAGTGCCCATTATGTTGTCACTTCAAGTTAGCTTCTAGGAAGTGTACATTATTTATTGCTTGGGGGGGTCAGTGAAATCATAGGGGGACCAAAAACGTTTAGCTTGTGGAAATTGGGGGGGGGGGGATTCATGAGAGTTTGAAGGGTGTTTGAAGTTCTCAAATGAATATTTCTGGATAGGACAGACCT
>JAOBBB020391150.1:0-17743 GCA_025331005.2 Zoanthus gigantus
TACCTTGACATGGTAATGTTGGATCAGCAACATGGTCACATGACATTTTCTTGGAAGAAGAACAGGATGACGTACTTCATCTGGCAAGTCAGCACTCTCAATACGACCTCCAACTCGAACGAAACCATCTTGGTCGACATTGGGGTCCAACTTGTAGATGCTGCTTGTTGACTTCAAGGTTGCCTTTTTCTGCTTTTCTGTCTTTCTTCCCTTTTTATTGCTGTTGTATACACTGCACAGAGCGTGGATCTCTTGGCCAAAGAACTGAACTTAAACACAATGGATGATTGCCTTTTCGGTTCTCTGAAGAAGGGTGGCAGGTGTTATCTGGAATACTGGTGCTGAGGATGGTGACTGATTCTTTGAATCATGTTTGGATTTCTTTCTTCTCAGCTTATCTTTCCATAGAAAGCATAGGATGACATATGGCTTAATCTTTGTTCAACATCTAGGTAGTTTTGGAAGTTGTTTACCTCGGTCGATAGAGTGACTCCTTTCTTTACTTCTGGGTCTGTTTCGTCTAATGTGTGTGCCGCTGACTGTTTAGCCTTGAAAGCACCGTCCTTCCAGAGAAACTCTGGTCCTGTCAACCAGCACGAGCCTTCAAGAAACTGTCTTGCTGTAAGCACACGAGAAGCATCATCGGCAGGATTCTGGTGCGTGTCCACGTACATCCAAGCATTGGGATCTGAAATTTCTCTTATTTTCTGAAACCTATTTGCTACGAAAAGATGGAATCTTCTTACTTCATTCTTAATATATCCCAGCACAACTTGGTTGTCAGTGTGGAAGTATTCCACCATTCCTTGATAAGTGAATTCAGTGCGAAGAAACTTGCTCATCTTGGCAGAGGTAGTCGCTGCTACCAACTCTAGCCTTGGAATGGTATTTTGCTTTAGTGGAGTCACTCTCGCCTTGCCAACTACAAATGATCAGTGAGCACAGTTCTCCTGATTCACTAAACGGAGGTACGAACACTGTCCGTAACCCTCTTGGCTGGCATCGCTGAAATTGTGCAACTCAACAGTCTTGATTGAACAAAAGTCTTCTTCTTTGAAACATCTTGGCACCTTCAACTTCTCAAGTTCAATGATTTCTGTGCGCCACTTATCTCACAATGGTCTCAGCATGTCTGGAACAGGACTGTCCCAATCTAGCTTGTCCCTACATATTTGTTGGAGGATTTGCTTTCCTTTCAGAGTTGCAGGTGCCACATAGCCTTGCGGATTGTAGATAGAGCACACGGTTGACAACACTCCGCGACGTGTAAAGGATCGATCTTTTAGCTCAATACGAAACCTAAAACTGTCATCTTCAACGCACCAAATTACGCCCAGAACACGCTCGATAGGCAAGGGGTCTACCGTTATGTTGATTTCTTTAGTATTCTTAGAGCGATCTTCCACTGGAATTAATTGTAAAACTTCTTTACTGTTGCTTGTGATTTTATGTAAATGAAGACCTGCTTTAGCACAGATAGCCTTACTTGACTTGATCAGGTTGATTGCTTCTGAAGCGGTGGCAGTTGACTTTAAACCATCATCGACGTAGACGTTTTCACGTATGAAAAATGCTGCATCAGCTCCATACTCTTTCTCTCCATCATCAGCTGCTTTCTTTAGCCCAAAGTTGGCACATCCGGGGGAGCTTGCTTGAGCATCAATACACAAGGGGAGCGAGTGAAATTATTATACTGATGTGCACGTTGGCTTGAATTAACCTTTGATACAGTATAATGAGCTGGACTGATAAGTGGAGTTGTAGTTGTGATGGTAGTATACAAACGGGTACTAGTTTGCACTGTCCTAACATTCAAACATTACGAAAACACCTCGGCGTTACCACACAACTTGAAACTTGTAATTACTTGACATTAAGATATTTTATAAAAACTTCTTTTACCTTCAATTTGCGTTAAATCACTACATTTGGCAAAACAAGATGGCATCGTTCATCAACCCTTCGTTCGGAATTGTCTTGTTTTTGTGGCTGCCATCGGGGCCCCGACCCCGATGGAGTTTCGGGTAACACTCTTGTTCAATATTCAACACATTTAATCACTTAACCAACGATAATAACTTGAAAAACAAAGTGGCTAATAAACAGTGAAATTACTGTAGATAACAAGACAGTGAAACCTTTCCCACTGAGTCACCGCTCATCGCAAGCACCACAGGGTGCCCAGAAAACTCGCACAGGGAATCCGCAGCGACAATCTCATTTTTTAATTTAATAGTTTTAGCTTTGTGAAAAGTATTTAACACGCTTACACAGTTTCAATGAATTACTATTTGTTTCTGTAAGTGTGACATGCATTTTCAAGCACAAAGCTTTTTAACTATTTTTGTTTTATAATTTGATTAACTGATTGATTGATTTACCAGGAGAAGGACTGAGTAAAAACCCTGAAGACTGGTCAGTATCACTCGGTGAACATCACCTGGCCAAACGAGACGTGTTTGAGCAAAAGATTGGTGTTGACCACGTGTTTACTCACCCCCTTTACAAGAACTCATCAGTTGTTGTGACGGCGCAAAACATTGAAAGTAATCCACCGGATTATGACATCGGTTAGTTTGTTGTAGCTTTTCGTGCTAAGTTTTTTCTTATACAAACACCAAAGATTAGAGCATGTGAGCAAATTAACGATACATGAGAAACGCTAAAGAGCTACCGGCTACCGACACTGTTTCAAAACCTCCCCGCCTTTTATCAGTGTCATTAAGAGATGAGTGATAGTGATAGATCAGAACAAAAACGTCAACTTTATCCATTTAATGATAGGACAAGAGAAAAAAAATTATATTATTCATTGACCCTTATCCCTCAAAGGCAAGGGTAACTGAGCAGTTTTTTTTTCAGTATTGCTGGCACTTTAGGGAGGATAGGTTGTGCCGGGCTCATTACCCACTCTTTTTGGTTGTGAGTTCTTTGTTGGGTTGTGATACTTTAATGGAAAACTTATTATTGTTAAAGAACAGATGGAAGACGAATTTAATCCGCACTAAGAGTAAAGAGAGGAATGGGGGATGGGGTAAGGTGGAGTTGACATATTTGGGGGAGTACCTCGAAATTTGGAACGTAGGGTGGGTAGGGTGCGTAGGGTCTGTACCGTATAATGGGTTCCATGGGGATTGTACCGTAGGGTAGGGTACCTGCGAACCAGACCGGTGCCTGGTCACCATTTCCAAGAAGTTAGTTGAGGTATTCAGAAAAATCCACATATCTTGCTTATTAGGGTGAAATTGCTTCAGCGGTCAAATATGTCTACTCACCTCTTTCTGCTTGCTTTTGTAATTTGCAGTCTTCGTGCACTCCGACAAAAACGTTCGAAGCGGCAGTGAACAACTTAAAATATTCTTTTTTACACCAACGCAGTTGATCATCATCATTCTATAATTTGTCTTAAAAGTTGTTTAAAATCGTCGTTTGTAATTCTATGTACGTTTGGCATATTTTTCATATATTCGGGCACATATAAACAGCAAAACAGCTAACCGTAACCTAATATTCTTAACCCTAACCCTATCCCTAGGGTACTTTAGAGTTAAGGGTTGGGGTTAGGATTAGGTTTAGGGTTTATTTTAGGGGTTAGATTGGATTAGTTGTATCGCTGTTTCGCTGCTGTTTCGCTGTTTGGCTGTATAGCAGTACCTCACATATTTTTCAAAAGTCTATTGCGCATTGGCTCAGCATATAACAAAGAACATGTTTAACGCTTCTCCTTTCTCTTTCAGCCGTGTTACGTCTCACTCATACAGCAAAACTTAACAAGTTTGTGTATCCTATATGCCTTTTGCCTGATGGAAAGAGGTTCCGCGAAGGGAAAGAGTGTTTTGTGACAGGATGGGGTCATACCCAGTACCGGGGACCGAAACCCGACATATTGAGAGAAGCAAGAGTACGAATAGTATCTGAATCGGTTTGCAATCATAACTCCTCGTTTGGAGGAAGCATTCACGGAAGAGCTCTCTGCGCAGGCTTTGAAAAAGGTGGAGTTGACGCATGTCAATATGATAGTGGTGGACCGCTGTCTTGTAAAGACCATGGCCTGTGGTATCTGACAGGAGTTGTTTCCTGGGGCCATGAATGTGGGCTGCCCCGCAAGTATGGAATTTATGCAGACATGGAGGATATGACACCCTGGGTCAAAAGCATAATAAATCTGTACGCTTTAGATCACATCTAAGAAAAACTATATAGTTTTCCATTTAAATTGTAAATAGTATTTTAGTTTACTTTTAATTTTTAATATAGTAAAAATTAACTTTTGTAAACAACTGTATACAAATAAAATGAAATTTCCTGTGGTGCGTTGGATGTTTGTTTTACAAGATTTTATCAAAAGTATCAAGTAAACCGTTTAAAAAAATCCGCGTGGAAGAAATTTTCTTAGTTTTCAAAACCCCAGACCTTATAATCATGATCGAGCAAAAAATAAAAATTGAAGGTGAATCTCGGGAAGACGAAAGTGGTAGTGTGTGGGGCAGAAGGTGAAGTGTCTGTAAGTTAGGTAGATTCATGTGGTATTTGCGGGAAGCGAGTAATGGCAAAGTCAGTGTTGTGTGTGAAATGCGGGAAATGGATCCATGGAAGATGCGTGAAAGTAAAGAGGGTGACCCGAGGTTGGGAATAGATTTTGTGTGTGGAAGATGCAAGCAAGTTGATGATGGATTAGTAGAACCGATGAAGGAGTTGTGTGAAGAGGTGGAAACAGTAAGAGGTTTCTTTTATTTGGGAGATAGGGTGAATGCAAGTGGTGGTTGCGAGGCAGCTGTGACAGCAAGATCAAGAATTGGGTGGGTGAAGTTTAAGGAATGCGAGGAGTTGCTGAACTCAAAAATGTTCTCGCTTAAGACGAAAGGAATGGTTTATCGGAGCTGTGTAAGATCGGCGATGTTATGTTGGAGTGAGACATGGTGTTTGAGGGAAAATGAAATGGCAATTTTGAGAAGGACCGAGAGAGAGACCAGTGGTAAGAGCAGTGAGTGGTGCAAAACTGATGGAGAAAAAAAGGACAGAGGACCAGATGGAAATGTTGGGATTGAAGGAAAAAGTGGTTCAGATGGCAAATGCGAATGGAGTGAGATGGTAATGGCATGTGTTGAGGAGGGATGATGGGCATGTTTTGAGAAAAGCGTTGGAGTTTGAAGTGAAGGGCAAGAGGAAGCGAGGACGACAAAAGAAGACGTAGAAGACACAAGTGGAGAAGGAGAGCAAGATTTTTGGTTTGTAAAAGGATGCCTTGAATCGGGCGAGATGGAGAGTGGGAGTTGGGGAGATTGCTGTTAAAGTGAGGTAAATCCGGCTACCCCCGTTTACGGGGATAAACCCAGATCAAAATTGGATTGATGATAATGATGATGATGATGATGATGATGATGATGATGATGATGATGATGATGATGATGATGATGATGATGAGAGATTTGCCAAAGCTGTTTCTTTGATTCATTTAATTTCAGTGGTAAAGTATTTACATGTGCAAAAAACATTCTTTTGAATGCAAAGCACCACACGACGTTAGATAAACTATAGAACTGACTAGATGTTGGATCTCTTGTTTTAGAGATGCATGTAATAGACGTCACTCTCGGTGTATATAAACAATATCTGATTGCACAGCTATTACAACAACTTTAATTTAATTTTAACAAGTTTAATTTGCATTATTTCGAGTAGCCGTGCTACTCTTTGTCAAGCCAAAGCTGGAGTGAGTGAAATTAAAGAGAAAAAAACTATCTAGTTAACAAAGTTTCTAGTTGTAGAGGTTAGTGCTGGATACATGCAATTAGAACCTTATGACCACTAAATTTGTAATCTCACTTTTTGGTTTTGATGAGAAAATCATAATCAGACTACTGATAATTATCTAAAGTCTCGTAAATGGAGTAATCTACAAGAAATAATTGCAAGGAGTTCATTCAACTACACAGCAAAATGGTAACTTTAAAATTACATCTAGTTTAAAAAAACGGAGACATATTTTTTTTAAAATGATGGCGGCCTGTTTGGCGTAAAACATCTGCCTTCCAGCCACAAGTGCCGGATTCAATTCGCATGCTCTGCCGGTGAGATTTGAATTTGGGTGACCTTTTCTATCAAGCAAAAACTGAGCCAGGTTTACAAATACAGAAGCAACAAAACTTTAATAAAACTTATTATAACTATTCTTCTTCTGACCGTAAAAATCCAGAGAAGGTAGAACATAAATATGTTTTAGAATATGCTGAGAAATATGAAACAATAATAATAATCAAGAAAACAAAAAATGTGTGAAAAGGATTACGGATGGTGTCAAATAGAATCTGCAACTGAGTTAAGAAAACTAATTGATTATAATGTGTTAGATAAAAAGCTAACACCAAAAGATGTGGAAAAATATCAACGAAACTTCTTCGACTTTGTAATTATTGGCAAGAAATATCACACAGAAGCAACCAGAAGAAGATATACCAGATGTTCAAAGAATGATGCAAACACAAAAATCAATAAAAAGAAACAAGAAAATATTGAAGAATTCATAAGTTTTTAACTAAGATAGTCACTTTATCATATACTATTATTTATTTTATATATAATAAATGTAATATGAAATTATTGGTATCCATTTTGTAAAGAAAATTTGGTAAGGAGCCTTTAATGTGACAAACATAAAGGGTTTACGGAAAGCTGAAAAATGGATATTTGTACTTCTTTCTTTGCTGACTCCCAGCATGCTTTTTGTACTATGCGGTGTAGTCCATACAATTAACCCCCCTCCCTCCACCCAAACAATATGCATTGAATACTGTTCTTTCACCTCCTAAAAAGGTACTGATTTTTATCACACGATCGTATTTTGCAAACCAAATCTCTTCTACAACAGTGTAATGATGAACCTACTTATATTAATTTTCCCTGATAGCTGTGGTCTGCTTTGTAGCCAGTTGGTATAAGTGTGGCATCTTTATCGCAGACAGGTTATAAGTTTCCTTGAAGGCTGAATGTTTGCTTTTTCCAGATTCTCTGTTATATCTATCTGAATTATGTACAAAACTGAACTAATTATTCATAACCGCCGTCTGATTATCCTTGTTGGTAAATAAGGTGCCAGTTTATCGTGCGGGAAGCTCGGGTTCGATTACCCGATTACCGGCCGGACCAACACTGAGAAACTTAAAATAATTGAGGAGAAGGTGTTACATTTGCTCTAATATTTACAAATCGTTAGACTTTCAAGTGTTCTCGGATAGGGACATTAAACAGTAGAGAGTTCAGTGTTTGTGTGTGTGTCTGTCAATCCAGTGAAAGGTCTCCGTCCACCTTAGAGTGATAAAGATAGAGTCCTTTGCCAGCTAGAAAATTTGACACCTAAATAAAGTCATTGTTTATTATTGTAATCATTATTGTCATTATTATTGTTACTATTATTATTATTATTATATTATAATATTTATTATTATTATTCAAGATAATAATTATAATAATTATTATGTATTATTATAATTGCTGCGAGCGAGCCAAGCGAACGAGTAGCAACACTAATTGTGACAGTGTCCCATTTTGCCGAGTAGGTTTTGGCACAAGTTTAACAGCCAGTTCTGATCTCGATTTGTGGACTGGCTGGTTATAGATAATTTTGTGAACGCGAGGTACTTTGGTGGAGGCGGTAGTCAACCTATCATTATGCGTGCGACAAAAAGTGCATGACTGACCGCATGGTTTTGGAAGAGAGTTTATAAAGTGACTGTGTTCCCTGCATTTGGGAATTTGTACGAGAAAACGAAGTAGGTTCAAACAATGTCATACGCTGATTTAAACAATCATAATTGACAGAGTAGTTGTGTCTGTGGAAATCCGAATTATTGGTCATGCTCAACTGTCGAACGCACTTTCCTGATCTCTGACCATTTATTGCCTTTCATATATTTTTAATATTTAATTAATTTTTTCAAAAAGAAATAAAAGGATTTTGAATTACGTTAAAAAGTTAAAGTGAGTTTGATTTCAATGAATAATAGCAAATTCAATATATTCGCAGAATTTTACTTTCTATTAGAAACTTTTAGTTATTATTATTATTAACCTCAATTAACAAAGCAAGAACACCGAACAATGCCCCGAAAAATACAAAAAGTACTCATAGATAAAGTTAGCACAATAGAAACAGCTTAATAGTTAATTGACAGTTTATTCCTTTATTGCTGCTTTTATGGTTAGTATGAAAGCACAGCCACTCACATTATGGTCACTATGCTAAGCCTTATCAGTGCTTATCGCTCAAAGTTGACATGAAGTTCATAATTTCGTTGAACCAGTAACTGAACCAATATAACTAAAAACATCTTCATGAAAATGTTCAACATTTACGCCATCATATTGTCTCTAGATAACTTCAAGATATTATCGATGACCCAACGCGTCATGACAGCCATGTTGGAATACACCCCGTACTTGTGCGGTCTTGCACATTCGTGACCCCATGACACGATGCCTGTTAAATACCAACGGTTGCCGTGTTTGCAGGCCAGCGGTCCCCCACTGTCGTATTGGCATGCATCAACGCCGCCTTTTTCAAAGCCTGCACAGAGACCTCTTCCGTGAATGGTGCCGTTGTAAGATAAAACAAGGTTGCAAACAATCGGAGGAACCAACCGCACCTTAGCCTCCCTTAGCACCTCTGGCTTGGTTCCATTCCACGAGGTGTGGCCCCATCCGGTCACCACGCATTCTGATCCCCAGACCAACTTCATAAAGGGACGCAATAGACAGATGGGAGCAATGTATCGATCAAAACTCACTTTCTTATCTAGACGAAGTATTGCTAGAAGTGTAAAGTCATTCGGTTAGAAAGTACAATACTTTTGAATGTCAATACTTCTTTTTTAAACATTACATTGCTAAGAAGCTAACTTTACTTTTTCTAAATAATTATGTGTGATCCTGAACAAGTGTTAAACTGATTAAATTGGAAAATGAAGCTGCAACGACAATCTGATAAAAATGGACATTGATATACATAAAATAAGAGAAAGCCAAAATCCCTAAGAACTGTGATAGAGAGCAGGAAGCGGGGATGGAAAGAAATAAAAGTAAAAGATCACATAAAAACCAAACATGGTAAAATTTAAAAACTCACCAATATCGAAGTCGGGGGGAGTATCATAAATTCCTTCCATGAACATTGACTTATACATGGGATGAAGGTAAATCTTTTTGACCCCCCTGACTTGTTCAAATACCTCCTTGTCATTCAGACGGTGTTCACCAAGAGTGACCATCCAGTGTTTAGGGTTTGTGGAGGAGTACAGATCTGTAACAAATCGAAAGAAAGAATTTAGCATTTGCCGCTCCCTTTTATTATCAAAACACACTCGACGACCTGAATTTATTAACCCTTTCAGTGCCAGTTGTATTGTTAAATTCTCCCAACTTGAGTCCATACTTTTCGTTAAACAAGTTTGAGAGAATTTTAGTTTAGATCTTTAGAAATTTGCTTTAATTGATTAAATTTCATTTTCTGATTACCAAATGTCTTATTTTGTATTGTTATGTAAGGAGAAGTTAGGTGTTGATAATTGACTGGGACTGAAAGGGTAAAACAGAGACAAAAATGCAACAACAATTAAGGAAATGATAAAGGAGAAGTGGATAATGGGGGACAATGTATAGGGGATATAATGAAGGGGATAACGGGTAATAATAAAGTGTTAAAATGGGGTACTGAAGGGATAAAGAGGGGATAATCAAAAAAAAAAAAATTTAGGGGACAACGTGGGGGTAATGAAGAAATAACAAGAGGGCGATTAATGGGATAAGTAGAAAATATTTAAAAAAAGGAAGGATGATTCAAAAGATATGGAAGGAGATAACAAGTACACAATAAAAGCAATAACCCAGAAAAAAACAAGAAAATTACAAGGGGATAAGTCAGTGGGAATAATCCATATTGGAAAAGGCTTAATGAATGCGATTTTAGTCAATCATTTCAGCATTGTATCAAATACGAAGCTCTCTTCTTTTCATAACACAAAGCAGTTCAGATAAGAATGGTATATATTTCCGTTTTTTTAGTGTCAAAAGCGCAAATGCAGCTTAAAAACTATTTTATGATTCTCCTGATGGATATCTAAACACATGTCATAAACTGTTGAAACTATGAATTTCAGTTAAACTTGAGTTTCCACATTCGAATGGTCTCAACCGCGATCGAACAGCTTAGCTTTGACAACTCTATGATTCTCATCATCGCCGTACATAGGACTGGCTGGCGTTATGAGAGTTTACCGGCTTTGTCAACCAGATTTATAAAACTTGACAATCGAAACGTCAGATCTTTTATCGCTTACAGATTGACCATTGAGAGTTGTACCTACACTCTGATCATCTTTTTTTTTACCTAATTAACGCTTTTATAGTCCGATCCGAACGAATAGGGCTGCATGATATTTTATGTACACTGAAAAGTTTTGTTATTGGTACAAAAGCGAGCAAAAAGTACCTACCGTGAAAGCAGTGTGCAGCGGTTACTACATATTCTTTGGACACCAGAGATCCTCCGCAGAACTGTGTCCCGTTGAAAAGAAGTGCGACCTGCCAAGGCCAGGATCCCTGGATTGATGCAGAGCCACCTACGATCCGCTTAAGCAGACCATTCGGAAAATCTTCTAAGAAGCGTTGGCCACACCTATCATTGTCTGGTCGAGCTGTTGAGATACTTGTTTAGTAATTCTATTTGTCTTGTTTATCAGTCTTCAGTGTATAGAACATAATGGAGTTTTGAATCAATGTTTAACCAGATAAATCTTTTTTGATCGAGAATTCGTTGCATGGATTAAGTTGTCCACAGTATTATCATTGTCATCGTTGTTTCAGTTATCAGTGTATTAAAGGGAGCTTTACAAGCCTTTTACAATATACAAACTCTAGAATATCTGATAACCGGAAACATTTTTCTTAAATTGTTTTTAAATTGCACATGCCCAATTTTGAAAAACGCTATTAAATATTTGTCAATTTTTACAGAAAAAGATACAAGGTTTTGAATAATTATGGTTTACAACTTTAATTCTTTGTTCTCTTGAGAAACTATAAAATACCGAAATTTGCCTGAGCTGCGCATATGATCCCAATAGGCTTATGGGGGATTGGACAGACAGTGTTATGAGAATCCCACCACCAGCTTCATAGGGGAGTTTTATCGTTTGGTCTAGCCAACTATTGCTTTAACGCGTGCCCCGGTTACCAGTCGGGTGTGTTAACACTATCAGGACAACCCAATATATATACGAAGATGAACTGAAAACATACATAACTGTTTCTGTTTGTTTTGTATGTATAAATGTGTGTGGCAAGCTTTACGTTCAAATTATTTTTAAAAACTGCTGAACAGCCAAGTATATAATTTTTAAAATAAAATGAAAGGCATTTACTGACTAACACAACGTGTATTTGAAGTGTATTTCGCCATCGATCAAGAAAAAAATGCTTCAACTCTTAAAACAATTTATTATTTTTTTCATGTTAAAAAACGCTGATATATAAAGCAAGAGTAACGCGAGACATATTTTGAAGTAGAGAACTCTCTCTATAAATATACTTTTGTTGCCTTTTAATTATATTAATTTGTTGAGGAAAGCTCACAACATTTCAGGCAATTTTCTTTTGGCATAAATGAAAATATGCGGGGGGTATTTTCTTTACGTTTTTAAAACTGGTAATTGATATCTGGTTTTAAAAGTTCCTTGATTATGTTAAGCTGCCTGTGTTCAATCTATTCATGATGTATGAGCGATGAGCTATTTCAAACTAAAATGCTTTTAAAGATTGTATCACAAAAGACGATCCATAATTTCACTGAATATTCTGATATGTAGGATGTAGCTGCAAACCGCAATACGAAAAATAATAAAATCACAAATAATACATACTGGTCGAAACATCATGATGAAACTGAATATATATCATTTTAAACGGCAACACGACAGCCAATTCAAAATTTTATTTTTGTTGCATATAAATTATATAGTCATTTTCACATAAAATGATAGAGAAAAAAAAACTGATTCCTCTCCATTAGTTCCTCCTTTTTCTGTCCATGACAAAAAAGTTAAACAAGAAATTTATATCTAATTAAAGTATTTTTAATTTATAATTCAAATTTATAATTCAAGGTGTCTAAAACATTTTTTGCAACTTTATTTGCGTGCATTGAACCACAAGTATATGATAAATCGATGACAGCTGAGTGTATAAATTCTCAATAGTCAAATAGTTAATATCTTACACCTGTAAAATTTCACAGCCTTTCAAAAAAAAAATTTAAAAGCTATTGGCACAATGTTATTACTTACAAAAAAAAATTGGGAAACCTACTGATTAAAACCTTGAGTTTTTTTGTTTTTTTCCCTCGTAATGTAAAGTAAATCAGTTGTAAATAAACTTTGATTCCTTAAACGTTGGTAGAGCCTAAAGGAAGAAAATAACTTGAACAATATTATACAATTTTTTTTCTTTTTCTTGATTTAAGCAACTCTAAAATTGAATTTCATTTTTATACTTCGTCCCGATTAAATATTATCTTTTAATACATAAATTTCAAACGGAAAAAACACTTCATTTGGAGGTCGATATTCTTTACGAAATTCACTGAATCATTAAATGAAGGTGTATATATATATATATATATTCTGTACTTAAAATAAAGCAATATTTTTGTTTTCGAAACGTCAAACACTTCGTGTTGCTTTAGTCGATCTTTACTCATTTTTACGGCTTTGAGTTACTTCTACCCAAATTTGACAATATTAAGCGTAACTTTATAGTTTTACCTGTTGCGAAGTAAAAAAACAGTATGCCAAGCACTGCAATCTGCATCCTGGTGAAAGCCAACCGGACATAAAGTGAAGCAGTAGCTTAGCTCATAATAACAGTTGAAATTTACATCCGACAACTTATAAGAGCGAGGACATTGAAAAACTCCAATTTTCATTGGCAAATTCAACCTTCAAAAATATGGCCTTATTGAACAACCAATGAGGTGTGTGCTTTCAGTGTGTCGACTGAGAGCATTTCTTAAGTGAAACAACTCTTTAAGCGTAAGATAATTAACAACAGTTTTCCTTCATTAAACTGAAAATGAACACTGTATGTAAATTATCGTGTTATGTGTGCATTCAATTTCAAAAGTTTGTAGTTTATTAAGATTTAATGAAACTGAAAGCGTGTCAATAACAGTGTGAATTTTTGAGTTACGCAGCAATGAGAGTGTTTTGTAAAAATAACTGACTGTTAAGTTTTTGGAATTTTAATCAAGTATTAAATTTACGTAGGAAATAGCAAAACTATACATTGAAAGTGTTCGCTTTTTAAGCTATCGAACTGCTAATGATATATCGTCGTTCGTTCAAGTGCTGGTCAGCAAACAGATCCGTTTCAAAGTTACATGCTAGATCAGCATTTTAGTAAAAAACAGTTTAAAAAAACTATAAAATTTTGCTTATTTTTCTTCATAATCTACAAAAAGATATGATACGAATTCTAAGAATTGCAACAACCATGCTGTTTGTATAAAAATACACTCTAACAATTTAATTGATTTAGTAATTTAAAGGCAAACACCTAAAATTTTACATGATTTTTTTTGTGTTTTGCTTTATAATTTATAAAACTTTAATTTAGTTTGAACTCTTTTGAAATGACTTTTAGGCATGATGACTTAAAAACCAAATCTATAAACAGTAAAAACTCTGAAAATTCTCGAAAATACAAAACAGTAAAGTTTAGCTCTCTTTACAGAATGTGAAACGAATTTTAAAAAGCAGTGGCAATGAAACTACCTCGACTGCGTTTTCGCTAAGCAAAGGTGCGCTTTGGACTTAATGAGGCCGAAGCCAATTGTAGAATTGCGCAGTTTAGGTATGCTACTGAGGAACTGTAACTGTTTTGCTATTTTCAGCAGCATTTTAGTTCAGATATCTATATACTTTGGTGCATGAAAACAATTAAAGGTTTGAAGGAAACATGAAAATTTCATTATTTTTACTCTTTGTTCAGTTTTTAATTGTTTGTTCAACTGAAATGTAAGATAGCAAAAATTATCTGAATCAAGAATTGTTTGCCGAATGAAGAGTATTTAAAAAGACGTGTGCATTTATGCAAAACATTAGAAAATGCTTTTATTCCGGATCCTGTTTTTAATGCTTTCTTCTGCTATGTTCCCACGCAGAAAATTTCACTGTTCTGAATGGCTAAATGTCGCCAGAAAATCAAAACGAAACGCTTTCTTTGTGAACAAAGTGATTATAAATGAAACTCTGGCTTAATCAATATTACTGAATTTGTAACATAAATGTCAATTGTCGAAGAAGATTTAAAAAATTAAATTAATCGATCAGCTAGCTGAAGAAATGGAGTTAATGACAACTCAATGCACTCTTGCTCTGAATGATGGGAAAATTCAGGTGCCTCTCCCGACAAAAATCATCTTACACGACTGCCACAATATATCATTATTTTGAATCGCGAGCACAATTTCTAACTACAACCATCTAAATTTCAACTTTAGCCCTGAACTTTATAAGATACCTTTAATTCAGAATTGGTTCTAAGCTATTGCCTCCATCTTAAGTTTGAGGTTTAGTAGGCTCTGCGAAATTTCTATCTAACCCAGAAATTTGAACTAATGAACTGATATTATTTAAAAAAAACACAAATGATGTTATTCAACGTTTCCGACCATTATCTAGTATTGCGGATATTTTACACATAATCTTTTTTAATATCGCCTACTATTAATGCAGGTCGCGTCTTTCAAGCATAGTTCAATATTTATTTGTTCTTCAGTAAAATTTTAAGGTGTCTTTGTTTTAGAAATTGATTATATGATTCCTAAAATGTTGATTAGGAGCAGTCCGCCTGGGATTATCACCATTTTATTTATGGAGGCCAAAGCTTCTTTTCGTTATACTTGTGCGGCCTACACGCATTACTGAGAAACCATTTTAAATACAGCAATAATAATTTCTATTCGTGCTAATTGCTTCCTTTATCAGTGCTAAACGAGTCTTTTTTGGAACCAATTATTGACAAATCTTTAATTGAAGTACACATAGTGCAAAAAATAATATTTCACCTAAATGTTGGAAAAAATAATTAAACGTTTGAATGTCATCTTGACATCAACTCAAGATGAAATTTTAAGATATTTTGATAAGTGTATAAATGTACAAGATGAAACAGTGTAATACTAACTAGAAGTAATCAAAGATTACTGAACAGAGTGCGTTTGACAGTGGTCAAAATATTTTTATTAGAAAAATAAACAATTAGTTACAACAAGACCCAGCTGGAAAATGGACGAACAAAACAAATGGTCTCAACACTTACGAAATGGATTAAACGAAGCACATGGTCTGCATTTAAACAACTCAACAAACTCCCACTTACTTTCAAGGTAAAATCTCCGTATTAGGGCGTACTTAATTATGCAGATAGTTTATGCATAAAAATCTCACCTATTTTCTATATAGCTAATGCTAACCCTAACCCAGCAGGACCCAGTACGCCCTAATATGGAAATTATCCCGTTGCCACCAAACCAAAAAAATTAGCCGAGTACTTTGCTAGGCATCTGTTAGCAAGCTGCAGGGCTTTTCTGAATTATGTACTGTCACTCTTGGTATCCTTTAGCGACGGAAAATTTCCTGAACTGCTTTGGATTTATATGACTGTTGGCTTGCCACATGTTTTTTTTCTTTTTGAATCCCAGTCTTTTTCTTTTGCACTGTTTGTTTCAATTTTGTATTTCAAACAGAATTTTACAAGTTTTTGTTTTTGATTTAGACTATATTTATTGTATTTTAATGTGAAAGGATCTGTCATAGCACCTCTGTCATGACGACGACAAGGTGCCGGAGGGCAAACAAGTCCTGCTGACCACAAACCAACACATGCTCATTCATGTTTCTTGATCTCCTGCTGATGGCTGTGTGGGCTTTGGGAATGTGGGAAGCAAACATAATGGTAATTGCTGGAAAATGTTGGCATTCTGTTGTGCTGCAATTTTACAAAAACACAAGCAGTTGCAAGTTTATTTTTCGTGCAAAACGGCTGCTGTTTGAAAGGCCTGAATAAAGCTCATCAGGGTTGCCAATAATTGCCGGCGACTGGCGATATCGCCGGCTATTTGAACATTTTAAGATATTTTGAAATAAGCAGAAAAAAAAGCTGCATTACAAAAACGTATTAAGAAAAAGAACGATTAAATAAATGTGCCCTCTACTTTACGAATATCTCTGCCAACTTCAAATCTTAGTGACAACTCTGCTCCTATAGTTAACTGTAATAGAGTAGAAAATCTCAAAAATTAATTATTGTACAGTCTTGAATTAAGCTTTGTAGAGGGGATTTTTTTTCTCAAAAATAATAATTGTATACATGCAATTATTGGGAACTTCAGATTGATTTTTATATTATTTCATTTTTCCAAAACTCAGGGAATAATTTTATATCAATGTAGTTATAATTTTCTTATTCTAGGAGACTTATAGGAAATGCTATCAACATTGTGGAACCAGATCAGCCATGGAATATTTACAGGTATTTACATTTTAATGTGAAAAATTAAACAACAACTGTTCTAGTCAAATAGTCCTGGCCAGATGGCCTGCAAAAAGAGTTAAGTCTACTTCATTGGCTTCCATTTGAGTAATTACAGGGTTCAAAATAAATTATATTAGTAACATTAGTTCACTAGTAAAAATTTTGATGGAGTTGTAAACTTGACTTCAAACTAGTCTGTGTATCTAGTAAAGTATTCTCAGCAACAAAATATTTTTTGATAGTATCCCAAGTAATATTATTTAGAAAAAAATAGCTGTCTAGCAGAAAATGGGGAGGACTAGTAAACCCATTAAGTGATTATTCATCTGAATACCTGGTAGAAAAATAATTAATTTCTATCCCTGTATAAGATACATTGATCACAAAAAGAATGACTTAACTTGAAAACATCCCTGTTTTGCCATTTTTATAGTTTCAGTTCAGGTCATGAGGAGCTCATTCAGCAGATGTTATGGGATGGCACTGGCTCTCAGCTTTTAACTGTGGATCAAGGGGGTTGCTGTAAAGTTTGGGCAATGAAGGTTAACAATATTGCTTGTTTAAAGATTAAACTGTTTCTAGGAAAAAGCATTGCTCTAAATCTTATCAAATATTCAACATTTCGGTGCAGCTTACACTGAATAAAATAAGATTTTAATCTAAACCTAATGATGGTGCATGGGCCACAAAATTATTTCATAAAATTAATTTTAATTTTATAGCTTTGAGTTTTCGTAATGCTTTCTACATGTATAAAGTTAATCTATTTAATAACTAAAATACCATCATCATCATCGTCATTCACATTTTACACATCTATTTTCCATGCTTGCATGGGTTTGACAAGTTTCTTAGTGGCTATCTTCCACTCAGTTCAATTTTTTGCCAGAGATCTTCAGAGATCTTAAATCACTAATAATTCATAACTTGGTACCAAGTCTTTTGAGGTTTACTAGATTTCTTTGTTGCCTTTCAACAAATATATCTCTGCATTTCTTCACCACGCTATCATCTCTGCATCTCTTTCCATGGCCAAAACTACCTTTAGTGCTAGGCTTAAATTAAATTTGGTTTGTATTTCCATTATTGCGTTCGACGTCAGGAGAACGCAATCATAATCTTGAGCAGGCGGAAAAAATCTCGATTTTGTGGTTGATCC
>JAOBBB020391258.1:0-17739 GCA_025331005.2 Zoanthus gigantus
GTAAATGACGAATAATCACCAATAAACGGCAATTTGAAATAAAAAATATTTGCCTGATCTTGATTAGAACTGGTGTCTACACCACTGGGTACTAACGTTTTACTGATTGACCGATTAATGATCTTGTCAATTACATGACCGGGATACATATTCATTTCAACATCTGATTACTATCCTTAAAAAGAATATGTATCCCAGTCATGTAATTGACAAAATCATTAATCGGTCAATCAGTAAAACGTTAGTATCCAGAGGTGTAGACACCAGTTCTAATCAAGATAAGGCAAATATTTTTTATTTCAAATTGCCGTTTATTGGTGACGATGGCAGTAGTACAGCCGAAACATGTTTGCAATAAAAAAAGTCGTGTTTTTTATAGAAGAAATGTTCGTGTTGACACAAGCTTCTTTTTCTCTGAAGAAAAAAATTCTGAGTCCCTATCGAACCCATGACCTTCTGATTACCAGTCAGACGCTCTACCCACTGAGCTATAGGAACTCACGTAGGGAACGGGTCACTTAACTTGGATTTTATAGATGGAAAATCGGGTATATGTACCGCAAATACTGGTCGAGTTCTTCTAATCCTTCATCATAATATTGCACTTACTTCCGACTAGGACAGCTGGTTCTTAAATTTTCCTTCACGGTTTAAGTTTTACATTTGACAAATTTCATTGAATGATTCGCTATTTGCTCCAGAAAATTATCCAGTTCGCGTTAATTTTTAAAAGTTCTATTTTTTAACCTTCTTCATGCACAGCTTTTTGTGACTTCTATTTTATTCTATCTGAATTTACGCAAATTTGATTATGTACTTAATGAATTTAAAGATTCATAACGTCATGTATGGCGCCATGCAATGCAGCGAACTCAGATTACATATATAAAAAAATAGTGACTTTGAATTCGTGTTTTGTTTACAAATACACGCACTTCGCTTCGTGCATTATTCAAATTTCTCGTTCATTGTGTAGCCAGCGCGAGCGTGTGTCTATAAACAAAGCAATTACATCAATTACTAGCCTTTTAAAATCGCTAATTTACATCTTTCCATCTCAAGCTTTGGCATCGAACTTTTGAAACTCTGTATTTTACCAATGTGCATAAAAAGTTTACTTTACAGGCATTTTAAGTTAAACTTCAAAAAAGCAACCCGTTAAACCATAAAACACAAGATCTGTCATTTTCTTTTCACAGATAAATTTTGTTTTTCATGATTTCAAGACATAATCTCCATCATCAAGAGTTTTGTTAAATGTTATTTGTACAAAACTCTTTTAAAATTATAATTTCTATTTCAGCTATACTCTCATATATTATCTAAAACATAATGAGATGTAATTCTTTTCATTAGACACAAGCACCAGCACAACATCCAGGGTTAAAATGTTTAAATTTGAAAAAAAGGTTTTTGCAAAACCATAGGTAAGTTGTATTAACTACCGAGTTCAACAAAGAATCAATTTGCCTTTTAAAGTATATTTAATGTACACCTCCAGAATGCATGTATCTTTGTATGTTTTCGCAAAGGAAGAACCCCTTTTGTAAACGCACAATATCATCCACACAGGCGACTTCTTTTTTTTAATGCAATTAAACATCCAAAACGAAATAATTTTATGAATGAAACACTCTTAAGTTACAAATTAAGTTAACACAAAGAAGAATTACCACTTCCTTGGTTTCGCTTTGTAGTTACTTCAGAACCAAATATTTGCCAATTTATCTTACTGCAGTACTAAAGATATAAAGAGCAATCTATAACCCATTTTGGTCAAAGCTTTATTTAGTTTATCACAATAATAATTAAACTGCGTCCTTCTGTTTACCAAACAACACTAGTGCAACTTTATTACTCTATCATTTATTCTATACAGGAGCAATTTACAACCACTGAAAATACTTCAAAAATAATCTATGAATTATCACATTCCTACACACTTCCATCTATTATTACTAACTGATGGAGTTTTTAATATAAAATTTCACGGACCCAATGTCTGAAGCTGACTTTGAATCAGTCAGAATAATGATTTATTCAAACGAAAACGTAAAGGGGAATTGAACCCTAAAACAAGCCTTTTTTAAATAAAATCCCTAAAGGTGTGGACTCCGTATTTAAACGTTTTTTTTCCTCGTGTCACGCTGATTTTCCGAGAAACTAGAGTTTAAAACACGTTAGGCGTCGCTTTGTACCAGCGGCTCAGAAATAGAGAATCAGCGGAATAAGAGTGAAGTTATGACGTCAGATATTGGGAACATCTTAAGATCTTTAAAGTTTCAACATTGAAGCGAGACATCGCACACAATTTTAATATTCTCTTTCACTCTTGACTACGTACACAAGCTATGACAACTATAACAGTACAATAGCTTGCTCGCTCGCTTTCCCATAACCTACGTCACACATTACCATCGTTTACCGCTGGCAAATTGAGAAGCGCCCACGCTCAACAACCCCAGATGGCGCGAAACACGCACTATCAAACTAGAATTTCTTGGAATATCAGCGCGATACGAGGAAAAAATCTCTTAAATACGGTTTCCAAACCTTCAGGATTTTATTTTAAAAAAAAGTTGATTTCAGGGTTCAGTTCCCATTTAAAAAGCAATTTATTGTAACAATTACGATTTTTAAAATTCTTTACTGCTTTTATTCTATTGACAAATATGAATCCTTTTCTTTTCTCCACTTAACTCCCACTTTAGTTCTTGCTTTTGTTGCTGTTTCAATTTACGTACTTCCATCTTAATTAACAGGATTATATCAACTGCACTTTATAATATTTAATATTTTCAGTTGAAGACCACCGTACTAAACTAACCCCAATGCTGTTATAGGTGGCCTGCACTAAAATTTCGGTACATTTTTCCCGTAAAAAACGAAGAAAAACATCTCTTTTGTGAGTACTCTGTAAGTGCGGTTATAAAATTTGCTAATGTTCTTACTATCCAAAACTGTATATAAGATTTTAAAATATGAAATCTTGAGGTTTAGAGATATAACCTAACTGAAAACACATCTCTCTCTTGAAATCGTAAAATCGGTGTTAATAAATTTTTATTTGTTAAATACGGTCTCGGACCGATGCGTGATGTATTTCCTACAACTTCCTCAACTACAGTACTTTACTGCCTTAACAATAAAGTACATGTTACTGCATTATCTTGTGAGACTAAAACACCACGCTCAAGTTTTCTGGCCCAAGTGCCTTCAACACGGTATCTGATTCTGGGCAAGTTGGATCAAGTCATACACTTTTGTCCTGTAAACAAAGAGTTATTTCGTTCAATAAAACTCGAGGTAAATTTCGTTCAGTAAAACTAGACAGCTTACCCGAAAACTTTGAAGCCCTCGAGATGCGTTATTTGTGGTGCGTTCTTGCGAACTTATTATGGCTATTTATTTAGAAAGTTCAAAGCCACAAGGGCGACTTATGCCACTCCTTCTTTAGTTTTAAAATGTCGTTAATAAAACAGGAAATATAATATTCAGCTTTTAAATTTCCAATAATAAAAAATGCACCAAACGAATACTTCCATCTCATACCGTTTAGGTGACCCAAATATTTGTAGTTAGGGATTAGCACGATCAACGAAACTAATCGTGTTTATTTCATGGCGCGCAAATCGAAGTTTAAGTTTGAGCAACATAATTTGAAATACCAGTTAACTAATTTTAAGGGTTAACATAATTGGACTTTTGAGCAACAAAGCCACGACTTTTTTAAATGTCAAAGATTCGAGGATTTTAAGATTGCTTGCGACTTTAGGTCAGTTTGAAATGCATACTTTGCCCAGATTCTCTTAGAGACGCGAGTTTCCGCCAATTTTGTAATGATAACTCTGATAGCCAACAAAAGTACGTCAGACCCGTAAACTCGCTCCAGTCTCCAAGTTTGGATTAGCCATTTTTTTGTGATAAAGTTAGCAATTTGTCACCCGGCGATTCAGTGTAATGTTAATGTGCCAGTAACTACAATATGTGCTGTACTATATTCGTCTACCTTTGTTCTTAATAAGGTAACTTAGATTCTGATTTACCTGTAATTTAGATAGGAGTCTCGGATTACTTTTAACATGTAGTTAGCAGCCTCTCTTTCCGTCTGAGCTGGACTAAAGCGAGCTCTGAGCGAAAACAACAACAACAAATTTATTTCCACCATTTTTTACATGTTACACAAATATTTTGATCAAATTAGACAAAAAAAAACACAATGTAAACTTTACAAAACATAGAAAATATAATTCAATCCACTTCATTTTTGTACTCTTAGAAGAAAAGAAGCGTACTTTGCTTGGCCGCGACTGGGGGAAATGGAAGATTTGTTATAAAAGGATTAGAATGATTAAGTTTTAACGTAAGTACTTTGATCATATTTTTGAGGTTACTCTGAAACTAAAATTGTCCGACAAATCGCTTAACCTAGTAAAAACCAAAACCAGAAAAGGCGAGGGGCGAGGGTAAAATGGATAGACTAGCAAACCTATATAAGTTGGCTGGAAAGAGTGGATGGTAGTCTGTTTTGTACCTGTTAACTTTCGTGAAGGGAAGGTCAACTGAGTTTATATTTTAACAAATACGAATCTGTAAGAATAAAAATCTGAATAAAGGCCAGGGATAATGACTGTAGAAATTTACAAATTCGTTTATGAATTGAGTTAATAATCATAATTGACATTTCATTTTTAATATATGGTTGGGTCAAAGGAGAAGTGAGGAGGGGAGGAGAAGGCCACTACACGTAAACATATTTTAATGTGGGGACAAAGAGGGGTAGAATAGGGGCACAGGTTAACGTAAAATTGGATTCGTATAAAAATGAGGAGGGGGAGGGGGTGGAAGGCCGAGTAGGTCGTCACGTAAACATATCTTAATGTGAGGATAAAGAGGGAGGGTAGAGTTGGGTTCAAGGAGAATTGAGGAGGGGAGGAGGTGGCCACGACACGCATCGTAATGTGACCATAGGTGGGAGGGTTAAAAATACTTTACCTCAATCTCTTCAAGGTTTCACCTCTAAAACACGGCAGTCCTGTGTCCAACATGAGGGCAACTAGCGACACAATGGACTCTTGGAAGGGTCTGAAGACAATTCAAACATATTGTTGGCTTACCAATACTAAAGAATAGGGTAAAGACCTTTCTAAAAAAGACAGTTATTCTCCTTACACTAAACTCTAACAGACAAACCTTACTGCCAGATAAGCTCTCACACACAAGTCCATAAACCACCTGAAAACCAAACGAATATGTTATGAAAACTACTTGAAAACAATTCCTCGAATACAGAACAATAGAGCTTACTCAATGAAATCTGATAATTAACCATGTCAACGGCTTGAGGGAAGTCGATAAATGTTCCTAACTTATACGTTTATATTATCGATAGAAGAAAAGATGTCATATATAATAGAGCCTAAGCGTATCAAAGACAACAATTTATTCTTAATCAATAACTTTTCTGATATTAATTTTGTTTAAAAACAGACGTCGTGATTTTTTATCGTCCGTTTTTATAACAAAACAATTTTTTCAAAAAACAAATAGGTAATTTAAAAATTATCTCAGATTTTGTTGGGTAACCCATAAAACAATTATAGACGATTTTTTTCTAAAGTTGTGAAAAGAAAGGTAAAACATAAATTGGTCTATAACTTTAAAAATAAACTTATCATCAATTTTAAGCAAAGGTATTAGACACGAGTAGTTCTAAGCTCTATTGGGACGTTTCCAACTAACACAATAAAACAATAATTTCTCAGTTTGTACTAATCTATGTGTCATTGTCAGTAAGCTATAATATAAAATTTAAAACGAAGTATGCGAAGCCGGAAACAAAAGATGGCAAGACCAAACATATCGAGTATTTCAAGAAGGCCTTTTTAAAGATAGAAAATAAAGATATAATAGTTGTGAACGGATTAACGTACCTGAAAGATGGAGAATCCATTCCATTGATTCCTCCCATTATCATGACCATCTCATGAGATAGTTTCATGTCCGGCTCAAATCCCAAATTTCCTCCAGGAGAGGATTCAAACATAAAACCAAAATCTGACAAAATGCAAAGGATAAGTCTTTTACTTAAAATGAATTCAAACAACTAAAGGCTAACGAATTTTAACAAAAATGGATGGGGGAAAAGTCAAACAAAGAAATGCTGGCGAAAGTTGATAATGCTGCACAGGCCATCTGAACCAATTATGTAAAACACCACACTGATATGGGTATTGACAACCTTTGAAAAATGTGTGGAAAGAGAGCAGAACGTGTGCAACACATAATAAAGGAATGTTGAAAATTGGATAAAAAAAAATACGAGAGACACCACAAAAATATAGCAAAGTGAATTCACAGGAAAATATTTTTAAAAAATGCATTAGAACATAACGAAAGATTGTTTCATCATAATTTATGAGTGACAGAGAATGAAGGTGTAAAGTTGTTGTGAGATATTATGTACAATGTGACATCCTACTCGCGTAACGACATCCTACTCACGTAATGATATCCTACTCGAGTAATGAAATCTTAGGTAATGAAAACCTACAAACATGATGACATCCTTCTCCCGTAATAACATCCTACTCACATAATGACATCCTACTCGCGTAACGACATCCTATTCACGTAATGATATCCTACTCGAGTAATGAAATCTTAGGTAATGAAAACCTACAAACATGATGACATCCTTCTCACGTAATGACAACCTACTAAAGTAAAGATATCCAACTCAGGTAATTAAATCCAATTCAGGTAATTATATCCAACTTAGGTAGTTACATCCAACTCAGGTAATTATATCCAACTCAGGTAATTACATCCAACTCAGGTAATTAAATCCAATTCAGGTAATTATATCCAACTCAGGTAGTTACATCCAACTCAGGTAATTATATCCAACTCAGGTAATTATATCCAACTCAGGTAATTACATCTAACTCAGGTAATTACATCCAACTCAGGTAATTACATCCAACTCAGGTAATTATATCCACCTCAGGTAATTACATCCAACTCAGGTAATTATATCGGCCAACTCAGGTAATTACATCCAACTCAGGTAATTACATTCAACTCAGGTAATTATATCCAACTCAGGTAATTACATCCAACTCAGGTAATTATATCCAATTCAGGTAGTTACATCCAGCTCACGTAATGATATTAAACTCAAGTAATTGAATCCAAGTCACGTAACTACATACAACTCACGCTAATTTCATTTAACTCACGTAAATTCATCAAATTCAAGTAATAAAATCTCCCGTAATTACATATAATTTAAGAAACAAAATCTATGTCACGGTAACATAATGACATCTGAAACACCCGATCAATTACTTCAAAAATACTTAGTATTACCTACCTATATGAATGATATTGCCCGCTCTGTTGAGCATGAGGTTACCGTTATGCCGGTCCTTAATCTGTAACAAGAAGCTTACCACAGAATAAGCAGCCATGCTCTTGATGAAGTTAGCGCGGGCCTGAGGAGCATGATCTATAATTATTATATTGAAATTTATAATATAGGTAGGACCCTATGCGCGCTCTGAGTGGTCAAAAACTCATCATTTATAATATAGGTAGGACCCTATGCGCGCTCTGAGTGGTCAAAAACTCATCATTTATCAGAATATAAAACATAGAAAAAGCGTGTTTGGTTGTTTTTCGGAGTGTAGAATCTATTTTATAAAGCATATGAAGAAGCCTAAGCTGTGTATAAGACTGTAATGAGAACAATCGAGAAATGTAGAAAGCACTTGCCTATGGCTCATGTTTTCTACATTTCCTTCGTGTTCTAAAAGGCTTGTCGTGTTATAACAGTCTAATACACGGCTCAGGCTTCTTCATTTGTTAATGAAAGTGTGTGCATTTAGCAGAGAGAGAGAGAGAGAGAGAGACAGAGGGATGATGATGATGAAACTTTATTTAAACACGGTGCATTTACAATCAGTTGGAACTGCTTTTCAGAAAAGCCGTTTACTACATTTATATACAATGTCTATCCATGATAAAATATATTACAGAAGTATATAAATATGAAGAAACTACTATAAAATATTTTACATAATTGAAGATTAAAATACTAATAAAAATATATACAGAATTAAATATAAATATGATGCATACAGATACATAAAGATGATGAATACAAATATAAAAGCACTACAATAAATTCATTCATAATTGAAGATTAAATAACAGCAGAGAGAGAGAGAGAGAGATTTCTGAACTGAAATTTTGTTTGTATATCCTTTGATAAAATAAGTAAGATGTACAAAAATGTGTAAAAACGTCTTCTAGCAAATCAAAACCAAAACTTTCGTGGCAATAAATAATAACATAGCATTTATATATGGATTTTCTTCAGCTCCATGTTTCAAGTATCCTGAATATAGTCCAGTGATTTATTAGCTATAAATAGATTAGAGTCATCAGCAAATAGATGAAAATTGAAGATGTTTGAGGACAGGTGAAAGTCATTAATATAGAGCAGAAAAAGCAGTGGACCAAGGACTGATCCTTGAGGAACACCACATGTTATTAAGTTATACTGGGATGTGGTGGTTCCAATTGAAACAAATTGCTTTCTACAAGATAGATAAGACCTAAACCAGTCAGTGACTAATGACTCACAGACTCGTGACTCACAGATTCGTGACCAATTTACTCGTGACTCACAGACTCGTGACCCATTGACTCATAGACTCGTGGCCCACTGACTCGTGACTAATGACTCATAGACTCGTGACCCATTGACTCGTGACCCATTGACTCATTTGAACTTTAATCTCCATACTGAGGGTAGTGGCAAACACTGAAGGGTAGAGTCGCACCATTAAAAGTACTGGTACCAAACTCGTTTCCAGGCTTCTCCCTTGGCTTCTGGCTTTGAGCGGGAGAAGCCCTGAAAATGAGGTTGTCCTGGTACCACTTAGAAGCTGCCTTGCGGATAATCTATCCGGCCATACTTGGTGCAACTTTCATCACTGCTACTCTTAGCGTCCGCCTTTAAGTTTCTTTTTATTCAGCAATAACCTTATGTTAGAATGAAGTCGCTGTGATTAAGGTCAACTTACTGTGGCTTAAGAATATTTTTTTAGAATATTGTAAACTGCCGTGGCGTTTATTAATTTGTTTGTATATTTGACTGTAAATTTTGTCACATTCTTTTGGTTTTGGTTTGATTACGTTAAATTGTTTCAGTTGAACTCGGCACCCGAATTTTTAATAAACAATGTAATTTGTAACATCAACCGGATTTGTAAATGTAGTAAATATCAACCTGATATGTAATAGTGTAATTGATAAGATTTGTAACAAACTTTCAACCACATTTGTATAGGGGATCCTGAAGGGGTAAAATGGGAACTGGGATTGGCAGGTTTTGCTCTGAGAAAATGGGGTTCAACCCACACTGGGACTGAGATTTGGTCACTGGAAATGGGACAAAAATGTTAAAAATCAAAACTGGGAATGGAATTTGAGAATTGCGAAGTGCGATTTGGAAAAAAAATGAACTGGGAAATGGGATTGGTACCCCTCCCCCCCCTTCAGGACCTACTTACTTTACCTTACATTGCTGTCAACAACCTCCAACACGTTTACAGTTACGTGAGAAACTAGAAACATTAGCAGCTACATGACATGCTAAACGAAGACTAAAGAACATTGCTGTCAACAACCTCCAACACGTTTACAGTTAAATGAGAAAGTAGAAACATTAGCAGCTACATGACATGCTAAATGAAGACTAAAGACTGTTTTTTAGAATGAAGACAGACAAACAGTTGCCGACAAACCCAACATAATCTCCAAACCCGGCAATTACTGTTTCTGAGCACTTCTTAACCGCCAATCACTCTGCCTCTGACATCCCTATTTAGCACTGACTCTACTCTAATCCCTATTTAGAAACTCTGCTCTGCTTAGAGACTTCATTCGCAAAGCTAGATAGTTTTTCCAGATAACCAAAATACTCTTAAACCTAACGGCTTTAATAAACGAAAATTAGTAATCGTAAACTTTGCCTTTACGAGATCTTTTTCTTATCTTTTTAACCATTTCAACTTTTTAATCTATTATCTCTTAACTTATTTATATTTTCCACTTTTTTTTGCAATTACTGTTCAGCACCATATAAATGTAACCATTTTAGTTTCGAATCATACCTGATGAACGCTATAGTATGGCTAGCCAAAATATTGTGCTATAAAACATCCAATTCTAAGTTATATTGGCTGTTATTTTTCATTTATGTTTTAAAAACTTTGTGAACACAATTTTATCAATTAATTGATCCATGCTACGTATAACGGCGGATTTGCTGTCTAGTGATCATTCATTAAGTTCCACATCTACTGATTTAAGATTTTTCCGATTTTTGCATTGTTAGTTTTTTTAGCTTTCACTCTGCTTTTACGAACGAGTGTCACAATTGATTTTTTTACCAGATATTTTTAACGTTATGAATGATCTTCGCAGTTATGTCCTCAACTCGCAAAAAAGCCCGAGAAAATTTTATAATTTCATTTGTTTACACCGCTCAATCTCGCTGGTTATTTTTGTTTTATTTGTCATTACATTTACCACAACGTATCTAATGACGTCACAATTTCTTGAACGTCATCGCGGAAACCTAGTTTGTACAGCTTCTAATTGTATATAGCCGTTATTTTCAATTTCTTATTTGAAAAAGAGAGCTAAACAACCTATATCAATCTAAAATCCTTTTAGGTTTCGGTTTAGAAGAGATTGAACTCAGTTCTTCGCATGAGAAACAAAAAACCTGACTGAAATACAAGCTAACAAAATATGCCGGTAAAACGTTTAAAGAAAGTAACTGTTTTTGCATTATTAATTTTAACATTTCTCATTGCATATATATGGGAAAGGGGTATTTGACAGGCAAAGAAGCCGAGTGGAAATGGCAAGTGTTGCTTCTATAGTAAACAATCAGTTTTCAGAATTTCGCATTCTTGTAGCGTAGTTTTCATCTTTTGTCCCAACAGAAAAATTCCCTCACGTATTTTAGTGAAAGTAGATGTTTCAAGCTAAAGAAAGTCGCCCCCGTATGTCATAATAGGCTGAATTATACATATAGTTAAAAACTAATGTCAATTCCGGTCTCAGAAGTCGCCCCCGTATGCCATAATGGGCTGAATTGTACCATAGTTTAAAACTAATGTTAATTCCGGTTTCAGAACGCTTTTGGATATTTTTAACCACAAATGCTTTACTTTTCCTGTTATCAATATCCACTTGGATAGTTTCTTTGAACACAAAGTTTGTCAACTTAATTACAACTCTAGTTTGCTGCCATGTTTCATTGCAATAAAACCAACTGATATTGATAGTAAAACGCACGTCTTGTAAGAAAACCTGATACTTGGGAAAGTTTTAAATATATATATTCTGAATATTCTAGTGACGCTAGTCCCAACTAAACTGTTTTCAAAATATTTATATTTTACTAAATTAGTAAATAGACATAAAGTGTGGAAAATTAATAAGAAATTATCTCAATTTTCGGAAGATCAATTTCCAGGAATACGGAGATACTTTTAGCAACGGAATACGTTCTTTCTTTCAAGTTTTGTCGTTGCACAAGTTCTTCAAGTCATTCGATGGTAAACTTTTTGAGACGAACTCTCGTTGTAACCATGGTAATATTTTAGTTTCAAAAGCTGTCCGTAAAGCAATAATTTATTCAAACTGGAATTTAGATGACACCAAAACGAATTTCTTCGATCTTTTGCCGCAGTTAAGTGACGAGAAACTTTCAGAAACACTTCTTGATAAGTTTTCGTGAAACTAAACATGACTTGCTTAATTTGTAATAAGGCAGAGAATAATTGTGAGCGAGCGCTCGATATGCGTATGTCCAACTGGTAGGCATGGACAACCAGGGGGCGAATCTGTGGAATGATTGGAATGTTGAGAAACTTGATATCCCGTGGATTAATGAAAGATTAAAATAATTTTGCATTCCTTCTAACGCTTGACAAGGCTGTATTACATCGCTAAAATCATTCCGTTTTGCAGAAGGGAAATGGTAATCTGTACTGTATAAACTTATTCTAAAGGAGAAAGGAAACAGTTTTCCCGAATGAAGAGAACCGAGGTGAAAATGGAATCGAGGCGAAAAAGAGCGAAGCCAATGAGAAGCTTTGTTGACAATTACGTCACAGTTTGTTAACATGCAAGTCTGGCAACCACCATCTGCTGTGAAAACTTTGTGGAGGTGGTTGGAAGATATTTTTATAGTCATATATTGGCTGGAAAGTTTAAACTGTGTTCGCAGTCGATTGGAGAGTGTTCGTATTTATGGCATGAACTTTCTTGTTAAGACTGGGAATGGACATCCCTGCTAGCCAACGCGACATTGACTTCACAATTGAGCAAGAGTCAATTCATTCATCTAACATTTCGGAGTTTCATGACCAGGTAATGTTGACGGTTTGAGGAAAAAAAGTTTTATGAACATTCGCTTTGGATGTCAGTCCTTTCTTCTTCACAACAGAAACATATCGATATCACTTACTCCTAAAACGAGTGTTTAGTTTAGTTTTTATTGAAGAAAAACTACTTCCGAGTCTGATATGCACGCTTCGTCCATACTTTCCGCAGAAATCGAGTCGATTCGTCAAAAGAAAGGCAAGAAGTAAGAGCTCGTCAGGATCTGACGGATACCCAAACTTTCAGGTATATGCATTATTATAACGTCAGAGAATGAAAATTAATTTTACTGGAAAGGTTTTAATTTCAAGAGAATGGATACTCTTGTGTGATTTCTATCAATTTTACACGGTCTTTTGAAAACGTCTTGGTTTATGGACAACTTGAGGGGCATGCTTGCATATTAATAATTCGAGTTATATATATATATATATATATATATATTTCTGTGAGCTAGTTGCTTGCATCAAAGCAGTTAGTGTTTTACAGTTCTTGCATAATTATCGTCTAGTCAGCAAGCTCTTTTGAGATACATTTTACTTAAGGATTTTTGTGTTTATTCTAAGAAAAAAATAAAGAAATAAGTCGTATGTAAATTGTCATTTTTTGCCACAGTACAAATTTGACCATTTCTGTTGTTTAGTGCATGCATTTTCGATAGTGTTTACCGCAGTTACTTGTTTTGTGGATATTATAAAAGCTGATGTTGGAGAAATGGTTTACTAATATGGAGTAAATAGAAGATTTCCACAAGATATAATAAACAGAACTTAAACGAATATACGAAAGTTCGTTTGTCTTGTCGAAATAATTATAAATTCGTTCCAGAAACTACTCTATAAAATCCTGTGCATCGAGATAGCCATTTTGCATTTTCATCACGGCCTTTGATCATACGAAAATTTTCCTTGAATTTGTCTTGCCTGCTACATTTTTTCGTTTCATTGACATCATGGAGTTCCATCGAAGCAGACCACTCGATACAACACCAGTTCAACTGAGATATATTTCATACTAAAGAGACGATATTCAGACTAAAAAAAATTAAGCAGCAGCCGACTGTGTCATTAAAATTAAATGATTGAGAATTTCGAATGTCTTCAAAGCCTCAAGGTCGGCGAATATAGGCAACTGTTTAACATGCTTGAAAATTATTTCTGTTCCAAATCGACAAGTCATTTTGATATTTTCTCGGTTTAGTGAACACATCTTAAACTGTACCTATTTGGACGAAAAAACGAGTAGTTGAATGATTGTGTTTATTGAGACAATTGATAGATATATACTACCAGTAGTTAAAACTTGTTTAAAATTGTAAGCTTGAAAACGTGCATATCTGATGAGTGTTTCTCAACAGTTTTCGGTCTTTGTGGATAAAAACAGGTCAACAGTTGCAATTCTTCATGATATATTTTCTTGATAGTTTAATTATAGTTACACATTACCTATATATCTCAAAATATTTTTAGTTACTTTAAGCAAGAATTGCTTTGTCGTACTTGTCTTTTAGTCTTAGTTTAAAACATCTTAAACCTTTTTTTTAACTTTGTGTTTTAATTTACTCTGAAAACTATAAAAAGGAACCTTGATTTTTTGCACTTGAAATTGTAAGAATGTGGTATAGAACACTTGTATCTATCTTATTTGAAAAGTTTAGACGCTATAAAAAGCTTCGAGTGTTGAATTAAGTAAATAAGTAATTTTGTATCGTGTACTTTAAAAAAGAAAGCTTAACAGAAGCAAACTCAGATATATTTTTATAAGTTTAACTAGTATATTGTTTAAGGATAGGTTTTTCAAGCATTAAAAGAGTACATCCAATGGATCATTAAAAGTTGCGGTCAGAATTTGGGTACTTCATGAGAACATCTTTGTTTGATTGTTTAATTAGTGTGCTGTTACTATTAAACCTTTCAGGTTTAGTGTGAGCTTTGTCTAGCTGCATCTTTGTTCTGGTAACAACTTAGTTATTAATTAGGAATCTGTTAAAAACAATCTTCTTTACTATTTAGTGGTAAATAAATCCCTATAAAGTTTGAAAATTATGTAGATATATATGTTATAGGCACACATCTGAATGAGAAACACACTTTACAAAGAACTCCTATTGTTTTCATAATGCTTGAAGTCAAATATCATTGATTGATTAACAGAAATTTTGATGTTATCTGAGAGGTTGATAATTATTTGGTGTTGTGAATGATGTTTGATGCTACAAAGTCTACTTTGTAAGCATTTCAACAAAGTGGCAGTAACCCTGTCAAAAGACTAATAATTTCATCATGTTTTAAGTTTGATTACACATTAAAAAAGACAGAAGATCTATTAAAATAGTTAATATAGTGAAGTACAATAGCATTAACTTTTGTATATCAAACTGTTTTAGTATATGTAGCCTTCTCTAGTAAATATTTTGATGCTATCTGCTGAAATTAGGATCATTAATAATTGCTATTGAAGTGAACAAGTAGGATCAATTATTTATATTTCTGCTTTTGTTCAGTCCAAATAGCTATTTTATTGAATTAAATTATCATGATCTAATATGATTGAAAAGACCAAAGGAATCCATATTAAAAGTTGAATATGTTTTTAACATATTCAACAAGTGAATTTATTCTTGAAAGTTCAAGTTCTTTGTTTGCAAGAAAATATATACATATAAGTTTGAAAGAAAACTTATGAAATAGAAGGTTTACAATTTTCCTGGCAAGGAAAAAAACCACAAGGCTCATTTGCATGAGCTACCTCATTAAGAAATATATTACAGGTGCAGTTACTGTCAGGAATTATCAGGGCTCGACAAAAATGTGACTTCTAGTTTGCGCTTTGGACAAGCATGTCCAAGAACTGGCTTGCCTTGGACAACTTTTAGCTTGTCCGAAAGAAAAAGAAAAATAACGATACAAAAAACATATCTGATTATATACCTATAGTTTGACTTAGTTCTAAAACCAAAGGTTCCTTTGAAGAAAGAAACAAACTAAAAACTATGCACTTTATTATCAGGTAAAATTTCATTATCTAAACTATTTAGGTTTACCGATACGCAAGTGTGCCGTGTGAAAAACTCCATTCATGACACAATTTATTTGATTTCAAGGTCGTTCATCATCATATACAGTTTTACGTCCGCTTTACATGCTGGCATGTGTTGGACGGTTTTCAGAAAATTGACTTCCAAACTAACCTATCTCTAGCCAGATCTTTGCTAACTCTTCTTTCTCTCAAATCTATCCATCTTTATCACTTCTTCCCATGTTTTCTTTGGCCCCTTTGGACCCTGAAAATAAATAGCAAATGATCGAATATTAGTTCTTGCTGAAAATACACAAAAATGTATTAGAATTTCTGGTATTGTAAGAATGAATGTCACTTGTCACAGAAAACATTCATTTTAATACGTTTGGGAGAAAACCTTTCTTACAGAGAAATATAAACTTGCCTGTATGAAACAGATAAATCTCAGAAAATTTTAATATAATTCCAAGATCTTTGAAAAGAGGAACAGTATTAGTATCTAATAAAAAGAGTTTTTGGAAATAATTCTACTGATTCACTTTTGAAGAATTCAATTTAAGTTTGTAGGGTATGTAGACTGCTTATACTGATACACAATATACCAGATAAGGGTAGATTAAACTGAAATAAAGTATTTGTAATGAAGCTAGAGGAAGGAAAAAATTTGATTTGTGGATAATTCTGATGGCTTTGATATCTTCCTAACAACATTTGCAATATGTTTATTCCATGTGAGGTTCTCGTCAAGAATAACACCAAAAAAAAGACTCGTTCGATAGAACAATGATTTATTTACAGATTGAAATAAAGATTTACTAACTTTTGTTAGTTCTTCCTATCAGTCATCCTCGCCATTTCTTTTCCAAATTTTATTGTAAGTTGTGTACTTAGTGTTTAAAAATGGCAAATAAACTGATACTGATACTGATACTAGTTCTTGAAATGCTACAAGACCTGAAGTGGAGATTACAACTGTTCTCAATTGCTTTTTCACAGTAAATAATTTCAACATATTTTCAGAACATGTTGGTATGAATTAAAAACTTGCATGATTCGCGTATAACTGGCAGGGAACTGTTTACAAGCTGACCGAATGAGCAACTGTAAGCCTTACAAAGAATCTGGTTATTGCCATAAACAGCAAGAGTATATGAAGTACTGGTGTTATCAAACGTGTTACTGTAAGTATGAGTAAAAACTGACCTTTTTAAAAGCCTTGCATGTTGAGCTTTAGGCATGGTTGACGAAGTTGGTAAAATATCCCGGCTCTGTCGAGATTTGAATGTTTACCCGACCTCTTTCCCGCCTAAGCTAGCTCAGCTTTCCATCCTTCTGGGGCAGGTAAATTAGTACCAGCATCTGCTGGGAACTAATCTGGTGTCCGATCCCGTCCAGCGGAAGTAAAAAATCTATTCCGCTTAACAATACAGAAACTGGATATAAGCGCCGGCTTAACAATACAGAAACTGGATATAAGCGCCGGGCCACTTGGCTCGTAATTAAAGGATTTAGCAGAGCCTTTTAGCTGTAACTTTTATCATCCAGAGTCTTTGGAAATAGATTTTAGGGTTTCGCTGATGATGAAGCCTTGCTTAAGGGCTGAAGCCGCAAAATCTGATCGTCTTTTTTAATTAGAAAATGACAAATACGCGGAGAGTCTTTTGAATGCATATTCGTTTTACTTGAAGAGTCCTACTGATATTCTCATGTGTCATTAGCATTAACAAAAGATTTGGCTTTCCAACGGAGCCGATATATACCTATATACTTCTATATATTTTCCTCTTTCCACATTTCCGAATTAAATTTTAAAAAAAAAGATCAGTGAGCCCAGGGATTTGACAAATGTAGCACTGTAGTTTCTGTAGTACTTTGCTGTTTGATTGTCAGTAAAGCAACTGAGCATGTGAAGTCCTTGTATCTTATAATGGAGAATTCTAGCATTCTCTGAAAACATGTTAGAAAGGTTCTTTGTAACAGTTTACTTAAATTAGATATACTCAAATTCAAATATTGGTTGTTGGTACAAATAATAGAGAGTGATGCGAGAGGGGTATATCAGTCATATCAGCTACAAATTTATATTTCAGTTTGCTAACTAGCTTATAAACTATACTCTGTTAATTACGAGAAACGTATATCTAAGCAAAAATATAAAAAACTGGATCTTTAGGTTTTATTCTCAGGGAGTTATTCACATTAACCCTTCAACCCTCATGCCTTTTATCCAAACATTTAGCTTCAAGG
>JAOBBB020391470.1:0-17734 GCA_025331005.2 Zoanthus gigantus
GCAATGATTTGTAATTGTTTTTAACTTGCTTCTGGTCTTCCAATTTTGCCAGGACACTTAAAGAATAACATTGATGACTTATAAATGGAGTTACAATTTACAGACGAAAGTGGCCAGACTCGAGAGGCATTTGAAAACTCCATGGATATTTTGCACATGTACCGCCGTCAGAACTTTTATGCAGATGTGGGAATGTTTTTATACACGATTTTTGCTTTCATTTATAACAATAATTCCTTGTATAACCTTGAAAAGAGCGAAAGAAAACTTTGGATGTTTGCATGCATTGGGAACTGTTTGTGCAATTGACATAGCGTCTCATTAAGTTTTGAGAAGATACACGCATGAACTAAATCTTGCTTTTAACACTATTTCTGTGCATAGAACTACAAAAACTTAATTTTAAAATATTCTTTTTATTAATTCCAATTTTTTAAAAGTTTTATGTTTTTCTATTAATCATAATTTCTTAAATACATCCGAACATGTCCGAGCTGCCGAGTGTACCCGACGATTCAACGCGAAAACAGGACACTCTTTCACTCACTCACTCACTCTTTCTTTCAACGCGGTGACATAGTGGGTAGAAGTCTCTACGAGACTTTACCCACAAAAAACGGTAGTGTTTTTATATATCTGTTTCATTTTCTTGTAAAATCTGATAGCGAGGTGCGTTGGAGCTATGTATATTGAACAGATGTATAGAAACTGGTCCGGAGTCTCACTAATAAATTCTGCTTTCACGTCATCAACCAGAAAATAATACTGATTGTAGTTACCAGCCTCCCATCGTTCGGTCAAGGTGAATCCGGAAGTGATTTTTCCAAACTTTAAACGCAAATTACACCATGAAGAAAAATCTTTCTTTTGACACTACCATTAGAAGGGTGAGGATATTTTATACATTCAAAAAACCCACAACTAATGTATACACTTCAAAATACAAGTAAAAGGTTTATTGCGTCATGAAGCTCTAATTGTAAACAACATTAGAAAACAATTTTCCGGGTTTATCCATTCCACTTTTATTGCACTGCGCTCTCCACTTGGTCGGCAATGTTATATTGCGACCAGCTCTCGGTTAATCTACTTAGCCTCTCTCTCTCTCGCTCTCTCGTTCTCTCGCTCTCAAAAAAAAACTTCATATTTGTAAAGCCAAATAAAACAGATTCCTGGTTTCTCATCAGAAATTTTTGTTAATGTAAATGCGGCATCAGGTTTTTATTTTTATTTCTTTTTCTTTTCTGCAGCGCAGGAAGCACAGCAAACGAGCCATTTGGGTTCAGCTCACGAACAGATCGACAATACACATTTGTTTCCTTACGTTTTCTATATTTAAAAATAAAAATACTTAATGCGGCAGCTATATTTTGAAATGCGGGCGCTGAAGAGAAACCGGGAATTTCTTTTATTTGGCCTTAAACACATAGTGGAGTAAATGAGTTAAATTTTGATAAAAAAAAACTCTTTTATGATTTAACGATTATAGTAGAGTTATACTTCTGTACAAGGATTGCCTCGCTCCACAAACGGAATTCCTTATCGGGTTTTTCTTAAAAAATTCGTTATATTGGATATTACTCAAACAAAGATCAGTTATTCTGACAACGGCAGCAAAAAAAAATACTCAAAGCCCGGCTCAAACTGTGTACAGCAATCTCTAATAGTGGGCCTTAACGAAATGTACTTGAGAAATAAAATAGATTTTTTATCTGCACGTTCAGTCGAAAAGTGAGCGCTCTGCATCCTCGCAGTTCCGTAGGTCTTACTCTTCAGTAAACTGTTCTTCTTTCTCAAACTCAAATTAAGTTACGTCCTGTTTGGCCCCTTGACAAAAAGGCAACTTAGAAAAAGGAAAAAATGATGTTTGGTTTGTTTGACCACAAAGTCTTCAGCATCGCAATTTGTTATCAGACTTGAAAAAAAATTGCCACATACGGAAAACATGCTTTCTTGTTTAATCTGCCATAGAGGTTAATATCCTTTCCTCAGGTGAAGTTGAAACCTGTTAATGGATGGAAAGCGTGATATCTTTCATTCGAACAAAACCATTTCATCTTTCAGTTGCCTTTTTAAACAACACCAAGGACGTCCAAACTGTGTCATCTCGAAGAGCTGCCAAGAAGAAACCTACAAAATATAATTGTATTTTAACAATTAAAAGAAGAATTTTCAAAAGAACAATTATCAAGATGTGAACGAAGGCGATGACAATGCTGGTAATCAAGTTGTTGATGGTGATGATGATGTTGGTGATAGTAATACTGATGCAGGTGATGATGCTGGTGATAGTAATATTGATGCAGGTGATGATGCTGGTGATAGTAATACTGATGCAGGTGATGATGCTGGTGATGGTAATATTGATGCAGGTAATGATACTGGTGCTAGTAATACTGATGCAGGTTATGATGCTGGTGATAATGTTGTTGATAGTAATAATAATGTATTAATGACGATGATTATGCTTGTGATTGTAATTTTGGTGACTGTGCCGTTGATGATGATGACGAAGATGATGATGGCAGCAATTTTCGTAATGACTACACTTCTTACGTTCAACAACAATCCCAGGATTGTACAATCAGTTCTTGCAATCTCTCTCTCTCTTGAACTCTGAATTTACTGATGAGTATGACGTTCTATTGAAGTCTAAGCATAAAATAGATAAATTTTTAAAGGTTTTAGCTAAGTGCTCGCTTATAAAGTTATGCATATTCAATTACAAGTTTTAATATGTTAACAGCTCAACAGCATTCTTTTTACCTATGGTAACAACTAGTAAGTATTATAATGTTATGTAGCGTGCCGTGGTTGGAGCAGTTGGTGAAATCTCTGTTTTCTAACCACAAGGTTTACAGTTCGATCCCCAGATTTGACGAGATTTGAATATTTGTGCGACCTTCTTTCCATTCTTCCGGGGTAGATAAATGAGTACCAGTATCTCCTGGAAGCTAACCTGTAACGGATTGGTGTCCCGTCCAGGGAAGTCAAAGACTCATCCGCTCAACACTACAGAAACCGGTGATAAGCACGGGGCTGCAATGAGCCACTAGGCTCGGAAAAAGAATTAGCTTTTACTGTGATGTCATAATCTTTCCATAGTTCTTTAGGAAACACCCAAACAGTGGCAGAGAACAATGACATAGAAAGTGATCAAAGATTACCTACCATTCTGTCCTACATTTAACCGCTTCCGCTCGAACCAGACGTTTCTTGTCGTCCAAATTATCCGCCAGTGCCCTTGTTACCTTGTTCTTGTACGGATAAACCTTGTGTAAAAGCGAATTGTCACTATTAACATACAAATACATCATACATGCTTTCCGAACGTTCTTATTGGCTAGTTTGGAGGTGAATATCAGACATTTTATGCGCCGCATTCCCTATAAAGTGGAAGCTCTCAACTCTAAACATCGATAATAGAGTTAAAACATAAAAAATGCAATCAGGTATGAAAACAAATTATGACAAAGGGTAAATTGAAAACAAAAATACAAATAGCAAATTTAAAAAAACGATAAATCAAATTTAATATTCAGTCGAAGGAACTTAAATTTATTTTAAATAAGGAATTTTACATATAGGGTGGATATGGTCCTTTAACAAGTCGTTTTTAGACAACTTAATGAAAATTATTGGTGTTGATGCATTATGTAGCTTGTGTGTTACTAATATACAAAATAAAAATTTTGTTACTCTTAACGTGACTTTTAAAGGAATATAGTTAAAGTAATGTTAGCGGGTCCATCAATGTCACTCTAAGGTGGAAAAGATTGTTGTGATCAATCGCGTATTAGCAACGACGCCAACAGTCTTCGTGGTTATGTAAACATTTTAAGTAATTACACAATTTGTTTACAAGTTTCTCTTCTGCAATTGGTTAAGTTTGGTTAAGTCGCGTACACAGCCATGAAGTTCGTTCGTTACTTACACCGTGGTACGAACTCTAATAGCTTACCACGTGATGCGGAAGGGTTGTCATGGCACCAAGACCCTTCAGAGCCTGGCTACGGATTCTCTGAAAACAATTAAAATGAAATCATGCTTTAATACGAGAAAGGAAGGAAAGGAGGTCAAAAGCAGCATGGTAAAAGGAAGAGGCAAGAAGAATGGATGTAGGAAGAACGTAAAAAAAAAACGGAGAGAAGAGACAAAAAAAGTAGGGAGGAATCGCAAGATTGATGGAAAATTTGAATGAATGAATGAATGAACGTAATGTTTATGCTGACATCCCAAAAGAATTATTGAAGTGTTAATGACTTTTGAAAAGAACAAAAAAGAATTTTAAGCAGTTCTCTTGGTAACAATTTTATTAAGTATGTATAGACAAAAGTTTGGTTACATCTTTCCCCTCATTGACATACGTACCTTGGTTTCTAACAAGTTTGCAATAACATAAGTTCTGAATTTTGCAATGAAGCACGAAAATGACGTAAGTGATATGATTGGCTATCTCCTAGTGGTGAGAATTTACAGTTTCATGAAAGAAATAAAACTATACATACGCGCTTCTTATAACGTCTTCTCTTTGGTAAGTCGGAAAATAATAATCTTGTAAAAGAAATTAAACATGTTCTCCGTGCCTTCATAGCCTGGTGAAAACCTAGGCAAAGTTTCTGAGAATTCTCGAGCTGCGCCTTGGGATTTCATTGATCTGCTCTCGAATTCTCCCAGTCGTTCGCCTCTGTTTTCACTAGGCTATAAAGGCACAGAGAAAATGTTTTATATCTTAAATATGGGACGGACAAGTTAGATAGCGTTCGTGTGATATGAAGGAGATTTACAAAGAATGAATGGCTTATTAAACCACGACTTTTTTCTTTGAAGCTACATGTATGAACTCAAAAGTGTGACATTCCTGTAAGCTTTAGGTTTAAGTTTTACTTATCTTTGTTTGCTTGCTGCCCAAAGTTATAAATACTCTTAAAAAGTTAAATCAAATTTAAGGAGTTTTCAAGTAGTTTAATGTGAAGGACTAAGTGAAAGGCTGGATGGATAAGAACAAACAAGAGAGTAGGACGGGAAGGCTCTGGAAGAGAGAAGAGCAATGGAGACCTGGTAACCAACGAGCCAAAAGGTGAGGATGGTGAGGCGGCAACTCATACAGCCGTCAGTGTATGACGAGTACGGATTCCTATTTCAGTGCAACTTGAGTTAACAATAGGCATTCTTTAAGAGCCCAATCGTAGAAGCGAATCGATTCATCAATTATTTCTATATCAGGTAATCACATCACCTTTTCTTTTGGATCAGAGCCTTGCACAGCTATTCTGTGGTCCTCATGTTGTCTTACTCGTTCGCACTTAGCAATAGCTAATACTAGTTTAATGAGTATATAACGGAGGAAGAAGATATTTAAGGTCATAAAACTAAAAAGGAGAAAGAGGTCGCAAGCCTCCCAGTTAGGAAGAGTTGAAAAGATAAACAAAACAAAGCAAGAAATGGCAAATAGAAGAGAGGATAAACGAAACATAAAAAATAGTGGAGTGGACTGTTTCACGGATTAGTTTGGTTATTTCGTCAGCGAAATGACTTTTGATATATGTGTACGAACAAATTTATTAGAGTGGATTGGGTACGAAACGTAGCAAACTACAAAGAAGATTACAATGCTTCTTTGTTTCATGTTGTGTGCACGGTCACGGTTAGGATCTTTTGTTCTAGGTGTGACGCTTCATTAGTCCATTGGCCGTTTGCTGATTTACATCTCAAAGCCTTTTGTTATTTGTCCACGGTCAACGTCAGATTTCAATAGCGAAAAGGAGAACAAAAATATATAACAAAAAAGTCATCAAGTTTTCTAACCACTCGACTCTACTAGCTTTGGTAAGAAATAGAAAATGGAAAAATTTGATGGACACTGGTTCTTGCTGTTTTGTTTTTATTACATTGTTACATACCATAGAAGTATCACACTTGCTCAGCCCTAAAAACTGTGGTATGAGCGAGGTTACTTGTCTGGTAATGATTTCAGGAGCGTCAAGAATGAGACCGTACAGAGTTTCCAGCGTTGATAGCAGTAGGTTTTCCTCCTTTTGTGTCAGTGACTGAACTAGAAGCGGCATCAACTGTGTATGGAATAAAGTAACAACAACGTAGGAATAGTGGTCACTACAGCTGCCACCGCCTTTACTACATTAACACCAAAAATTGCGGAGAAAAATATTTCGGACAATTTATTTTCGGCCAAATTAATTTTGGACTCTTTTTTGTGAATTACGGACAAAAATTTCGGACACTTTTTGCAGCAGAATAACTTTATTATAAAATTGTTTCCGACGCCAATTACAAACGTTTTCCAGTATGACATCGTTTGCTTTAAGGTAAAAAAAAACAAATTCTGACAAAATAAAAAGTTCATTTACATCTAGTACGGGTCCATTCAGTTCGTTTTGAGGAAGTGGACTGGTTAAATCCAAACAAGTTTCTATAACTTGCTTGTAGAGATTTAAACGGTTGATGGGTGTTAATGAATATTAAAGGTGACGCCTTTGTTTTGACAAATTGAATCGGTTGAAACGTATTCATCCTGATCAAATTAATTAACGGTTTTCATGTAACATCAAACTGTGAGAAAATATATACGAACTGTTACTGTACATGGTCTATATCCTAATAAAAAAAAGTTTTTGGACGCTAAAAATTTTCGGACGGATTAATATTGGGACAAAATTTTTGTCCGAAATTAAATTCGTCCGAAATTTTTTGATATTAATTTAAGATGTGATACTCATTTGAAAATGGTTAACTAAAACCCTGTTTTACACGAAAAGATTTCTTTAACAAGGAAATGTGAGATTAGTTGCGAAGGACAAAGATAAACTTGTCAAGGAAAACTTGTTGATTCTTTACATTAGGAATGGAATTTTCAGTTCGAGTTTTGTTACAAATACACGCACTTGCTGGCAACACAATGAAATCGAAATTGTTCTTAACGAGCATGGCTTCGCCTTGTTCTTTATTCAAATTTCTCGTTCGTTGTGCTGCCAATGCGTGCGTGTATTTATAAACAATCCACTCATATTAGTCTAGTCTCTGACCCTTAATTATGCAAAACTCCAGTTCGTTTCATGAGAACCATCAGTTTCGAGAAAAAAAAACAACTGAAGGGTGAACATGCAATAATCTTCGGTTTATAACTACATAAAGAAAACCCTCTTAAACCGAGTGCACGCAACAACACAAGCGATGCAGAAAATAAACGACAACTTACAGTGGGAAGTTCTGTTAGGAGGACTTGTTTTGGTACCCATTGTAGGAGGTGTGACAGGGCACACAGATAATGATGTTTCACCTCTGACAGAAGGACAAGATAAAAGATAGCATATATGTCAATAAACATTTCCATGGACTGCGTCATGCAGAACATTCTTAACCTTCAAGAATCTGAATATTTGTTTGGCTTAGGTCCATGTTATTATTCAAAATTGTGATCCTGTTTAGCACAGAGACAAAGGGTAACAATATACACAGAATAACTGCTCACGAGAAAAACATCGAGGTTCGAGGGAAACAAACAGATGCTTCCCGAGGGAGCAGTCATTAAGTGTTTTGTTATATAGTATAAACAAAATAAACCACAATTATTAAATTTTCCCGCTCTCAAACGTGACGCACGACAGTAATGTTCACCGGTTGGTCAACAATTTTCGAGATGTTGACCAGCCAGGGAGCATTTGGTTTGAAGTCGTCCAAGTGACCTCGATTTAGCCAATGAGAGCACGCATTCGAGTTGAAAACGCATTAGCTATATAACAATCATTTCACTCATTACTACAGCCTATCCCTTCCATACCCGGCATACCGGGCCTTTTTTTTGTTCCTTCCATACCCGGCACACCGGACCATTTTTTTTGTTCCTTCCATACCCGGCACAATGAACCTTTTTTTGTTCCTTCCATATCCGGTACCCCGGACCCTTTTTTGTTCCTTCCATACCCGGCATACCGGACCATTTTTTTGTTCTTTTCATACCCGAAACAAGAAACCTTTTTTGTTCCTTCCATATCCGGCACACTGGACCTTCTTTTGTTCCTATAATCAAATCTTGAAAGATAAGATAAACACTTTCCATTTAACATTGGAGCATTTAAAGTTCCGTTTGTCACTGTTTACCAGGTTCACTGAAGAGATATGATTGTTCTATTACCAAGTGTACTACCGTAAGCACAGTAATTATTTTAGATCTTTTAGATTAATGCATTTTTCCTTTTTACCCTTTTTTTAGTCTGGAAAACGAAAGCTTACAGTTTTTTTAAAATCTTTCCTAAACAGAGAACAGGGTCGGCAAGGGATTTTGGGTATACGATCTTTTGGGGTATTTAATATTAGGTATACGGTATTTTAACGCTAAAAATTGGGTTTTAAGTATTACACTTTTCTTGAATTTTGGTATAACGTATATCATGTTTTTTCAAATTTTGGTATTTTACATGAATTTTAAATTACTTTGGGTATATTTGATGTTTCTTTACGGGTATAATGATATTTCACTATCCATTCTGGCCGACCCTGAGAGAACGCTTTTTATTTGAATATGTTTCCAACACCTGGTTAATTCTAATGTACACGAGGAAATTACAAAAATGTCTATTTTTTACTTCATAATTGGAGGTTGATATACACGGGTTAGGGTTAGGAATCACATTTCAAACGTGACAAGACTTACTCTTTCAAATACATATATGTTATTTGCCGGCCAGGAGGTCCGTATTGACAAACTGTGCCCGAGATCTTGCATAAGGACCAAGGCCAGAGGCCGAGGTCCTTATATAGACCGAGGGCACAATTTTTCTCAATACGGACCTCCCGGCCGGCAAATAACATTTCTATTTTTTTTTTTTTAATGAAACTTTGTCGGCTTTGCTTGTCACAAATTCGCTATTATCTGCTGGCGGGCAAGATGGTAAAATTCCACCCGCACACAAACCAATCAGATTACAGGATTCTTCTTATCTAGCCCGCTTGCGCGCACCAAAAAAATAAACACTAGTTATGCAATGATTTCAAGCGGGATACCGTGGAATATGCCACGCGTCACTTGTATTTTCTGTATACACACGAGCCTTTTCTTCACTTTATGCAAGAAACTCTCACGATGTTGACTAACAACTTTGGAGCAATTTCGGAAAAATATACGCACATAGATTTGGCGCCGTTTCGATAGTCGCTTGCAAATAATGGCGAGAAAGCCGGGTGAAATACTACCTGTTGGATACTGCAACGGCTTTCCAGACCTTTAAATGGCTGTATTTCTTAAGGCATGGGATAAAACAAAGTATCTAACAGCACGAAATTTGAAAATATGCACTAACTGGACTTTCTCTTACTTGCCCCAACCCAACTCAACAGCGCACAATACTTACCTGAGGGTGCAGCATGGAACCCTTCCACTAGTTTAGGCACAGTCGTCATAAACAATCGTTGCTTGTGCATCAACTAAGATAAAGATGTTTCCTTTGATTAATTCCAATATCCAAAGTTTCAGGGTTCATGAAAACAAAATTCGAGGAAAATTTTGACATGTCGACAGACCGGACTTTAGTCACGATGTCTCATAGTCTAAACCCCAAAGCAAGAACTTCTAACGTGTAGCAAGAATATTTTAAATGTCACAGACAAAATCATTTTATCAGTAGCATATCTTTATTTCTTTTCTTTTGGCCTTATTCGTTCCTTATCATTGCTTTTTTATCTTGTTCTGTTTTAGGGTTCTTCCTCGCCCCATATAAGGTAATCCAGATTCTGGAATCCCGTACCTGGGATCCGGAGTCCACATCATGGAATCTGGAATTCACTGAGGTGAAATCTTCAATCCAGTACCTGGGATCCGGAGTCCACATCATGGAATCTGGAATCCACTGAGGAGGAATCTTGAATCCAGTATCTGGAGTCCGGAGTCCACATCATGGAATCAAGAATCCAAGACTATCATGGATTATCTTACATTGGTAGATCTTCCCCTTTATACAGAGTAAAATATCAAGACTTTTCCAGATAACTTCTAGATTCTGATGATTTTTCCATCAAGGTCTAGACTGATACAGGTTCGTTCACATTTGGTCAACAAAATTCCAGGTCGTGTATAATGTTTCCAAAAGGTCTTCATATTAGCAGATTAACAGTAAATTTTGTAATTTCTACAACAACACCGTGAATTAGCATTTTTAGTTTATTTATATAGCATTTTCAACTTGCTTTGTTGTACGCTACTGATGATGACAAGCGACTTGCCAAACATTTTTAGTTTTAAAGTTTAGTCATTGTTTTGAAAGTCTTTTCCAGAACTTTCCTGGACTCTCTCAGTAATCTGAAAGGCACAAACAAACTAATCGAAATACCTAGTCTGAGCCCTGCTCTTATCAGCAAGTGTGGATATTTTCAAATGGCAAAGGAAAGAGAGATTAGGAGACTAGATCAATGGTTTTAACGTCCTTGTCCAAAGGCAGTATGGCCAAAAGAAGGCCGCACAAATACTCAACCTCTAGCAAGGCTAGGAGCGAATCGAGGCCTTCGCTTAGTGAAGGATCTTAACAACTGGGTTAGATTCCAAGCTCTGCTATGATTCGAACCTTCTTTTCCACCAAAGTTAACGCAGTTTTCCATCTGTTTGAGGTTAGTAAACCAGCACTTGCTGGAAACTAATCTGCGATGGATTATTTTCCAATGGCAGGGGGAATTAAATACTCTCATATGCTTCACACCATGGAAACCGGAGCTCCAATAAACACAGGCTCCAATAAACCACCATGCTCCGAAAAGCTTAACAAGCTTAGTAAGTTCTCACACTCAAACGCCACTTTGGCATTCTTTCTCGTCTCTCATCACACCAAACCAAATTCAGGATATCATTCGAAGCTCTGTTGCCATTTCTCAGCCTGTTGCCAAATATTTTTACTTCCTATTTTTTAGTTATCTAATAGCTAAAACGTTACGAACGAAATAATTCATGGAGCCAGCATTTATCTCCAGTTTTTGTAGTATTTAGAACATGAGAGTCTTTGACTCCCCCTATACGGGACACTAATCTATCGCAGGTTAGCTCCCGACAGATGCTGGTACTCATTTACTAACCACGGAAAGATTAAAAACTGAGTCAGCTTCTACGGAAAAGGTCACTCGAATGTATAAATTTTTGAAGCACAAAAATGACGTGAACGATATAATTGGTTGTCTCCTATTTGTAAGAAATTAAATTTCATGAATTAAATAAAAATATATAGATATGCGCTTCGTATATCGTTTTCTCTTTGTTAAGTCTAAATATAATAACATTGTAAAGAAATAAAACATGTTCTCAGAGCCTTCATAGCCAGGTGAACACCTCGGCAAAGTTTTTTAGAATCCTCGAGCAGGTGAAAACCTTTGACTGCATCTCGGGTTCTCACTGATGTGCTCGAGAATGTTCGCCTCGGTTTCACCTGGCTATGAAGGGAAGGAAAACATGTTTCATCTTTTAAACGTTAATAACAGAACACCAAAGCAATCAGTTCCGTCAACTACAAGGTTTTCGAAGAGAGTCATTTAGACCGTTCAACCCAAATCTAAAGTAACGATAAACATCTCACCTTAATATTTGCGTGCATATCTTTTATCATAACGTCTTCACTATCAGATATGATAATATAAAACCCGTCCGCTGCAACTCTCCCAACATCAATGTCGGTGAAGAGATATATTAACTGTGGAGGAAACACAGTGACAGTTCATGTTAACGCACGATTCTTGCAGGTCTCAACTCAGGAAATTTAAGAACTTTTTAAGATTTCTCAAGACCCTAATTTTCAAAATTGAAGACCTATGCAAATAAAAATGTTGCTCACACGATCAAGTGAAAGTTGCAGCCCAACCGGATTGCAGGGTTTCAAGTGACTGCACGAGCGCTTTTCTGTGCGTTTTGCTTTGCATTCAGTGGCATTCAGTGTTTGCGATAAACAACAAAGCCAGAAAAAGCTTCATATTTTAAACAGTGAAAGAATCACTTTTGACTTTAAATCAAATTTAAGACATTTTAAGACCAAAACAAAAAACTTTTCTATTTTTAAGACCTTTTAAACACCTTAAAAACTCAAAATCAAAATGATACTTTTTAAGACTGTTAAAGGGCCCCCGGGCGCCCTGTAACGAAGCTGAATAGTTTGAATAATTGGGAAACCAAATAAGTAAAATATCTAAATGTTAAAAACCTAAAAACTTGTTTTAATTATTAACATGCAAAAATTAAAGCACATCTTTAAAGCGAAGCTAAACCCTAAATTTAATTTTTGAAATGTTGGCTTGCATATATTTGAGATTCCAAAAATGTAGATTTTAGAGCGATTCGCTCATCTGCATTTTGAAAAACGGGCTAGTAAAACTTTCAATAGGGCGCCTTGTAGCACTTTAACGTGGGCTCAGATCAGTTGCCTCTGACGTCACAACGTCAAATCGAAAGTTCATGCTGTGTTTATCGCTGTACGTTTTCACGAAATTATCAAGTAGAGACCTCTCTCTTAGTCAAAATTCTTCACATTTTGTTATTTATTTCTAAGGACACGGATCGAAGAATCGGTATAAAACACATTTTTGAAATTACAAACAGATTTAGTTAAAGGCCCGTTTAAAAGGATGCAACGTTTTGGGAAAACATCATCCAACATTGTTGGGCAATGTTGGATCGTGTTGGACGATGTTGGATGAGGTTTGATTTTTGTCAAACTTTTCGTACAACATCGGCCAACATTTTTCTTCAAGCATGCGCATATGAGAACATTCATTGGTACTCAGTCTATCCACGTACGTCATTGTAACTCATCCTCATCATTTCACGATATGCGACCGTGTCTTCCAACATTAGTTCGCGCAAAATATTGTTAAAAAAATTTTGGAGTTGAGCTTCGCTTTAAATCATGGCCAAGAACTGTTAATATTACAAAGTATAACAGTATCAGTAGTAGCATAAAAACTTATTAAAAATAACCGAATACACTTTAGATTGTCGAGAAAAGTAAATCAGTTTGTTTGATATTGAAAAAAAAATCATGCAAATCAAAACCAGAATTCTATAATTTTTTTAATTTTTCATCATCACTAAAAAAAACACTAATTTTTTAAGGCAAAATGACATTACGAATTCAAATCCAGTCTTCTAGGCCTTGCAACTTATCTTTACTTGAAGGAGCACTGCAAAAAGAAACTGTGAAACTGCCAAACATGTGCGCTTCATAAAGTAGGGGCTAAAAACAAGTATGCTAACGGTGAGCGTCATTTACCTAGACGATCACCTAAATCAGGCCGTTTAGAAACAAGTTTGTAACACTTGAAATTCCCAAAAAGAATAAACTCAGAAAAAAGCAAACTCAACATGGAATCTTACCTTCTCTAAAAAGTCTGGGGACGAACTGTGTGACCGTAAAGTCAGAGCCTTTGCAAGCTAAGAAAATTAACACATCAGGCGATATAGAATATAACAGAGCTTACAAGAGAAATTAACATAGTTTGGACATTTGGTTGATGAAAAGGAAAGTTTCTATATATGGCTTATGACTGTATAGGTTTACAGTTAAATTGGAACGTGTAGATAACTGAATTCTTGCTTCTTTATTATGCTTTCTTTTTGTCATAACCGCTGCATGTGTGTATTTGCGAGTTTCCACTGACGTTATGAATGATCTTCGCAGTAAAAATATAAATACAATTCTAAAAAAATGCATTTGAACCTGTGCAGCACTCTAGCCAACTGAGCTATGAAGCCACAACTTGGAGAAGAGGTCACTTTACTTGCCACCATTATTAAACATTCATATTATTATTGTTTGCAGCGCGGTAAAAGCGCAATCTTAATAACCTTTTTAAGTTTCTGTTGTCTGTTTTATATTGTTTATTTCAGAGTAACTTGAGATTTTTTGTTCTGAAACTGATATTTACAACACCTGACCTATAGCCATTTCGCTTGATTACTTTAATCAATACTATCCCCAAACTTCTAGTAACCATCCATTATAATTATTTAAATTAAAAATAATACTTCAAACAGTGACATAAATATAGGGTCACTAATGCTGAAGTGTGTAGTGGTTTCCTCTTTTCTGGACCTAATGAGCACTGCATAGCTATCAAACAGGATGTCTGAATTAGGGGTCTGAGGGAGCAGAAAGACTGGCTCAACACCCGGGAGTATGCAATGACTTAACTTGATTCGACCTAAACACCGAAACTGAACATGGAACTGGGTAATAAGTTTTCATTTAAGAAAGAGAGGTTTTAAATTTCTCTCTCTTCCTCTCTAATTCCACTTTGCCCTTTTATCAAGAATCGTTCCTTGAATAACCTTTTTATTTTCTAGGAAATGTGAGACATCAACCTTCACAATGAGCAGCGATGGACTTTGATATTTCTGCATGTGTTCAGTGCTCATTCTGGCCTAATAATGTCTTTTAGGACATTTTTGTATCTCAAGAATCTCAAGAATCAAAGAGTTGCCATTTTAACTGGAGCCAAACTTCCACCCTATGTCGTGGAGGCAGGTGAGAGAATGATTTGGAGAAAAAGGGAAAATTTTATATCAAGTAATGTTTAAGACCGTGGCTATAAACCCTGGCGGAGATTCGTGGCTCAATGTAACCACACAGAACGAAATAAGGTCTAGCGTTTCTATCAAAATAACTTAATAACTGCTTCTTACCCAAACCCAAGCAATTGTTCCTCTCCATTTTGCTTCTTTATCCAAAGCGTTCAAGGAACTCCCAACAATGTCTTCTTTGAATGCATTTAGCAGGGAGTGAAGCTCCTCATCTACAAAGGAAATTATCAAAAACTAACGAAAACAAGATTCCCATTAGCTTTTATAATTTTGAAACTCTTTCCGATGAAAATAAAAATTCGCTTTATTTTATTCTGTAGTTTAAAAACAATTAGAAAGAAAGACTTATAAACCAAAACCTGAAAAAACACTTATAATAGCACTCGGTGTAATAAGAATTTTCTAAATTTGAATCGAACCAGGATTTGCCACCTTAGACTGAATTTATAACACTAACTCATGGTATTAAAATCTGTCAAAGATAACGAGTTAATGAAGAAAAAAATAGACCTATATAGAAGCCATAATCAGTTTCAATTACTTATGATTGATCTCTCAGATATCATACAATAACCATTATATAATAACACAAAATGAAATTAAAATTGGCTAAGTTATATTATATATACATTTGCTAAATCAACTAACCATTTTCCATTTTGTTCACTAATCCAGATAGACATTTAGCAGCAGCAACTGCTGACCACCTGTGATGACAGTGAAGGCTCGAGTACAACAATTTCTTTAAGATATTAGACTGTTGAGGGATTGGAGCCTGAAGAAAAAAGTGTTGTAATGAATAATGACTAATGAAATAATTAAAAATTAATAATAAATATTAATAAAATAATAAATAATGAAGTAGATGGATTCTAAAATTAACCAAACCTCCTCTACTTCTAAGATCTGTTTCGGTAGTTTATGCTAACAGGGTCCAATCAGTATAAAGGGAGTGCAGTGTGGACTTAGTTCCATTTCATAGTTCGATTAGAAGTTCAAGATAATTGGTACTGAAATCTTATCAAGGTTTAGTTTATATGAAAATATAGATAGGACCCTACATGCGCTCTGAATGATCAAAAACCCATGTTTTATCAGAGTACAAAACACAGAAAAAGCTTTTTGGTTATCCTATCTCTATACACCTTACATAAGCATGTATGTTCATAGTGTATTATGCAGCCGTCATTCCTCTTTCATCTTGAGGTAAGCTTGTATGTATCAAGAATAAATTTTTGGTAGTTCTTTCCTCTTAACGTCTTAACGCAAGCTTGCATTTATCAAGAAAACATTTTTGGTAGCTCTTCGTCTTAACGTAAGTTCGTATTTATCAAAAATGCATTTTTGGTAGCTCTTCCTTATAACGTCTTAACGTAAGCATGTGGGGTGATACAGTAAAAAAAAGCATGTGCGTTCAGAAGTCTATTCATCGTACGTTTTAAGTCAAGTCCTCATCATCAGTTCTATTTTTTGCGTATTTTTTACCTCTTTCTTCACGGAACAGAACACTGAAGTCGCAAGAGATATAAGCTGAGTTTGTTCAATGGGAGAAGAACACTGCAAACAAAGAATTACAACTGTAAATTAACCTTTTCAGTCCCAGGTGTACTATTAAATTCTCCTAACTTGAGACCATACCTTTTATTGAACAAGTTTGAAAAATTTTACTTTTTATCTTCAGTAAAATGCCTTGTTTGATCACTTCTCAATTACTCATTACCAAATGTCTTATTTTATATGTGTTATGCAAGAATAAGTTGCGTGTTCATAACTGATTGCGACTAAAAAGGGTTAATCAACCTTGATTTGAAATATTTAATCACCGCCGCAAAGTATAAAGCTATTTCAAGCGTTACTTTTAGTCAGACCAAATGGAAAGGTCAGTTTCAGTTTCAGTTTATTTATTTTGCCTTATGGTACATAAATTTATATACAGAAAATTTTAACAATTTTAGTTAAAAATAGGCAAGGAAGCCCACAAAGAAACCAAGAGGCTTATAAGTGATGTGGGATTCCCTGAAATGTATTTAATTACAACACTTGCTTACAGACGGTTAAATAAGATTAAAAAATTCTGAGGTTTTATTAAAAAGAAACAAACAACACAAACACACATGCAAAGAACAACAAGAACAAACACAAGTACATTTTAAAAAGTATGATAAGGAGGAAAATTTAACTCGAAAAAAATGTAGTAACCTCAATATCACTTGAAATGAAATGAATTGAAATGAAAGTGCAGTTACAAAACTAGATAACAGTGTAGTCAGTGTAACTTACAGATATTTAGACGTAACAAATTCAGAAAAACGCTTAGTATTAGGCACATGCCTGTATGCCTTTACTCCTCCCGAACGGAGACCATAACCATGATTAACCTCAGTATTGTTTATGCCAATGATAGCAGAATAAAGTGGCTCGATTTGACCAGTTCTAACTTTCTTGATGAATCTAATACAGGCCATGCCTCTACAATAAAGTAGGCGCTTATTAGCGCATCTTGATAACTAATGTAATTAGCCCCAAGTATTATTCTCAATGTCCTCTTTTGTATTGATTCAATATGGTTGGATAGATAGACAGTCAGGGACTACCATACCGGCGACGCATACTCTAGGACAGATCTAATGAGCGCGCAATATGTTCTTTATAAACCATTCACAATGACATCGGCTCTTTTGAGAAGCCTGAGGGCATGTAATCGCTCATTGACCTTATATATTATAGCACTTGTTTACTTAATTTTACACAAGTAGTCCAAAGAACCTTAGACATTACCTTTCATCAAAACTACAAGCGACAGAAGGAGAACGAAAGCCAAAAATCATTTGAAACATCTTTCAAATTTAAGTTAAGAAGATAAGTTTAGAAAAGGTAAGTTAAGTTCAATAGCACTTGTTTACTTAATTATTTTAAATTACTCCAAAGAACCTTAGACATTATTTTTTATCAAAACTATAGTTGACAGGAGAGCGAAAGCCAAAAAATCATGTTTGCTTTTCAGTCACAAAACTTCTTCTTTCAAATTTTAGGCTGTAGTTCAATATCAGCATAATATTTTTGATACACTGAAAGTTCAAAAAATATCAGTTATTTTATTTGCCAGTTTTTAGGTATTACTGAGTTCATTTTAACTTTTTTGTTTAAAAGGATTTTACATGACAGTTTTCT
>JAOBBB020391575.1:0-17728 GCA_025331005.2 Zoanthus gigantus
CCCAACGTCGCGAACGTCAGCTGCGTCTCATGGGCTTTCCTCTCGTCGTGATGTGGGAACACGAATGGACTCGCCTCTTAAGGTGTTAACTATTTGCAATAGCCATTATAATTGTATTTTTTACAAATTTAAACAACTGATTCTGTTCATATCGCCATCGGAAACCATTTTTTGGTTCTGTCATCTTGTTATCACAGAACCGACATGTAACCGGAAATGATCGTTTCCATGAAATATCCTGGCCTAATCACAGATTACTCAAAATTTTATGTCTAGTTCTGTTTCAGGCCATTTAGGATATTATTCCCAGTTTCTGGTAAACAATTCACCCACCCTTCCTTAGGGTTGACTCACCCAGCACTCCCTAAGGTTAGGGTTAACTTCAACCCTAACCCTAGGGAGTGGTGGGTGAGTAGTTTACCAGTAACTGGGATTGATCTTCCTTTAATAAACAATAATTAAAAATAAATGAATATGTTTTACTAATATTGAAAAAAGGTATTAAAATAAAATTTATAATATAATTATTTATTATAATTAATAAGTGATTGTACAAAAGGTAGGACTTTCATTTCAAAATAGTGTACTCAATGACAATAATATACATCATCTAGGTTTTGAAATTTAGGTTAGTGTTGATGATGGTAAGAGTGATAGTAATTGATGTGATCAGGACAGTGGCAATGATCATGCCAGAGTAGATAAGAATAATTATGTTTAGTGATGATTGAGGTGGTTGTAGTCGTGATATATGCTACCTGTTACCTATTATCTTTTACACACCTTGTGGTGCATAAGGCCTCCACAGAATGCTTCCACTTCTCTCTGTTGACTGCAGTGGCCCTTGCCTCTTCCCATGACTGCCAACCTGTTTCTTTCCCCCTTCTCTACTGTTCTTTGCCAGGTTGTTTTAGGTCTTCCTTTCTTCGATCTCTTTCCCTTTGGCCATCCATGTCATTGCAGTGTTGCAGTCATTCCTTGTGTCTTGCCTTAATATATGACCAATCATCTTCCATCTCTGCTGCTCATGGCTTCATGCCTGTTTCCTCTAGTGTAGCTCTCGATTCGTGATGTGATCTTTCCACTCTATTTTAAGGATTCTCTTTAGACACTTGTTATGGAACACATCAATTCGCTTGTCGTCTCCCTTATTCATTTTCCACGTTTCATAGATCTGTAAAGCAAGGCAAGAACTACCAGGCTCTTAAACAATCTGAGCTTTGTTCTCTTTGCTGATGCTCTTGGAGTTCCACATTCTTTTGAGTTTGAATTAATGTGCCTCTTGCTTTGGAGAGCTGTTTTTCAGATCATTCTGTCATATAATTTATATGATATACTGTGTACGTATTGTAGCTGGTATTTAAGATTGGTAGCTAAGGAGGCATGTAGCTGTGGATGAGGGATCTGTAGTGTGTTGGTCAAAAGCTGGTTAACTTTAACCCTGGGTTAAATAAAAATTCAAGGAGCAAATTTCTGCTCTAAGAAAAGGTCGACGATTCTTTAAGAACAATTAGCTGAAACACACTGTGTGCCATTGTATTAATTGAAAAGAATGTTTACTAGATAATGTATAATTTATAATGCATTGTATTTATTCACAGAAAAAAGCCATTCGCTGTGTGAACAGTGAATTTGTAGACAAAGTCAAACCAGAAGAAAGGGCCCACCTTAAAATTTCAGGTAATTTATTTGCAGGGAACACACGAGGCAAAAAAGATGAGGATTATTTGAAGTGCTTCTATCAGTCTATTGTTCGAAGGAAATGCTAATTAAGTACTGTAATATGTACAGTAGTTTACATTCTTGGTGTTCTTGAATCAGGAAGGGCTAACACTTGAAATGTCAGCTGATTATTGTACATGTACTTGCTACATTCGTTTATTGCCCCTAGTTTACCACTCCTGGGGTTGGATACATATAATTTTTATTTGCTACAATGATCCAAACAATTCAACTACTGTTATAAGAGTTGGTAATTAAAAATAACCACATGTTTTAACAGCTACTAAATAAATTTAATTTGTTAAAACTCAACATTCAGTAAATCTCCAGCTGTAGAAAATTCACAGATGAAATGATTCAGTGATACTCAGGGGTCCTACTCACAAATTTTAATGATTGGGACAAGGGAATCGAAGGGGTTTATACTGAGGCTCATGTTTTATACCCAAAAAATTTCTAACTTCAGAATTTTTCAACCCAAAAAAATCCCTCAGTGTTTTTGTAGCAGCAAATTTTTATTATTTATCTTCTAGAAATTAAAGCAACTTTTAAAAAATCTCTGCATCTTTTGTAGAGCCAAAAAAATCCCTTTTGGCCAAAATTTTAGACCCCAAAAAATCCTTTAGAATCAGACAGCAGTGCTTGATTAATTGTTACTGATTAAACAACTCGGCTTCGAAATCACCTGAAAAAACATTTTTTTTTGCAAAATGTAAAGCTTGAGATTGTATGTAAGCATTTGCATGTAGCCACATAAAATAGTTAATGTATACAATCCATGTATATCGTAATTATTCACTTTTAAGCCACACTCACTATTAAGCCGCACCCCCCATTTTGACAATGATAGCAGGGTGGGTTCATCATGGTTTTGTTTCAGAAAATTCTCAGTTTTAAGCCACACCCCGTTCTTAGTAACATAACTTGCTTAATAAACATGCAACAAAATGTTTTAATTTCAAAACAAAGTTTTAACAGTTGTTTTACGCAAGAAAAAAATTGAAACAATGCATTCAAGCACTAAACAATGCAGATTGAAATATGCATAACATAAATAGTAATGTGCAAAGTTGATCATAAAGGCCGGCAATGCGGATCAAAAGTGTGCATAAAATAGTTTACATAGTTATTCTAATAACTGTTATTTCACTATTATTACCTCCAAGGAAATAAGTTAGTGTGGCTTAATTGTGAATTTATTTACTGTTTATAATCATAAATTTTTGATGATGAAAATTTGTTGAACAGGAAAAACTCAGTTCTAAGCCACAACCCCCAATTCGGAATGCTGTTAATCTCTATATTCTGAAAAATTGTGAAAAAATGTTGCAGCTTAAAAGTGAATAATTATCATGGTTAGTACTTATTCCAGTGAAAGTTGTAGCTCTTTCAAAGAATCAGGTTTTAAGACATTTTCTCAAGATTTGAAATGATCAGTGATTTCATTGAAAAACATTACCTGAATGAAAGTACAGTATTCTGTGACTAACAAAAGCTATGATCTTGACAAATTTGTACATTTTTTCTTATAACCCTGACTCAATTTTATCACTGCAAATTAAGACTGAACATTTCCCTACCTTAAAATTATACTGCAGGACCCAGTTCCTCAAAATCCAATTAGTGTTAACCCAGGGTTAACTTTTTAATCTATTTTCCTTCTTCCTACCTTCTGTAGCTTGCTTTGGGCTAGAATTTTGGAGTTAACATGTTTCTTTATTGGTAAAAGTGAACAAAATTTTATTATAAGCATCACAAAGTTCTACTAAATAAATGAAAGAATTAGCCTTTGAATTTTGTCTTAACCCAGTCCGTGATTACTGTAAGTTCATTGGAGTTTTGAGGAACTGGCCCCAGGTTTCTGAAGGTCCAGGTTTATCAGTGACATGATGTGTAACAAATCAAAGTACTGAACATTGCAAATTTAAAGTATTGCTGTATAGTCCAGTCAATCTATGAAAAAATAGGGGTCAACCTACCACTAATTGCAAAAGAAAGTTTCTCAACGGTTTTAGGCCCAGAAAGTTGTCCTCTAAAACATATCAAAAGTCCTAAAAAATCCTAGTAGGGGAAAGTACTGAAATTTAGGAGTTTTTATGTAACGTTGCGAGCAAAATATACTTGTATGAAAACGAGGCTATCCAAAGCGCATCTTCAAGTGGGGTGTATTTTGACTTTATTTTTACATATTAAAACAAGTTTAAATAAAAAAATATTTATTATAAATGTTTCCTAAGTAGCTTATTATATTTATTCTTGCAACTGAACACTAGTATTTGATCTCCACTGAGTTATTTTACGTTTTATGTTGCTTGCACCAAACTTGAACAGAATTTATCTCTTGTCAGCTTGAACTTGTAAATCTTTGTTATGATTTTTAAAGTCGATAGAGCATTTTATTGATTTCGGCCTCAAAAATATAGTTTTAGAGAAAATGCCTTAAACAATGGTTTGTTGCCAGAGTTATGTAGTTGTCGCGATGAATGTCAACTTTACTTTTCCCGCCGTTGCACGAATGTCAACTTCACTTTTCCCGCCGTCGCACGAGTGTCAACTGATTGCAGCTGCAATATAAAGAACCGGAGTTGATTCAAACATTTTCCCGAAGTTCCCTGGATATTTGTATGGTCTTTGCAGGTAATAATTCCTTGATGTGTTATTCGTGAAGTTGATTTTGCTTTCAGTGTTAAATAACTGAAATTTCTATTGTGATAAATGCCCGTCTGAAGGAAAACATCGCAAATTAATATCTTGAACTTGAATACTTGGTTTCACATTTACAAGTTAGCATAAATTTTATATAGTAACTGGTAATATTACCGAAAATGTAGTAAAATTGCAAAGTTTGGCGATAAGAGGCTTAAAATAGCGAAGATATAGGCAGGTAAACTTGAATATTTGCGTACACAAGTTTTCACGGGACTGGCGTTGACACCTCGAACATATTGAAATATACAAAACATATTTTCGCTTTCTTTCAACCAATGTATAATTATTGCAATCTTGTCAATTTCAGTAATGTTGATTATCTTTCTCGCAAATATTCTTATGTTCGGTTGCAGCCGTCCAAACACAGTAGAACTGAAATAGCCCCCATTAAAATTAAATAATGAAACATTTTTTATTACTTTTCTCCCGCATGCAAACAGTTTTAAGAGGCAACCTAAGTGAAAAAAAAAATTCATGTGAAAAAATTATTCCCGCCGCAGACTCATAAAACATCGATATCTAATACTACGTGCATTTTTCTATTTTTTATTAAAAAAATTGTATTGGCACACTGAAATATCTTTCTACTAGATATTCAGTCAAGTGAGTTTTTCAATGAACAAATTTCTAGCAATAATGTTTACTCCATAGGCGTGGCTGTCAATGTTTCCCGTCCATGCCATGGACGATGTTTGTGTAATCTGCAACAAGCAATGCCAAAAGGACTCTCCGGACGTGGTAACAATCGGGAAAAAGGGTAGCGAAGGAATAAACCTAGCTAGCGTAAAACGAGCTGATAATATTAAAACCGTTTCGGGACAGAAAGTTCACAAAGAGTGTCGTCGTTTATACTGCCTCCCGCAGAATGTAGAGCGAGCCCAAAAAGAACAAAATGAACAGCCTCCCGCGCGCCGCAGTTCACTTGTGCGATCTGCTGAGAAGTCTTTTACATTTAAAAGTGACTGTCTTTACTGTGGAACGAGAGTAGACTTCAGTGAGGACAAGAAACGACAGAGAGAGGCTTATCCCGTGACTACCATAGAAACGAAAGACAATATACTCAAGCTTTGTGCAGAAAGACAGGACACGTGGGCAGAAGTTGTCAAAGCCAGAGTTTTACATGTTCACGATCTTCCCGCTGCAGACGCAGTCTACCATCAAAGCTGTAATGTGAATTTTCGCACTGGAAGGCAAATCCCCAAGGACTATGTCACAGAGGAAACTGCAAACAAGAAAAGGAAAACGGGCCGACCACAAAACAAGGTAAAACAAAATGCTTTCACTGCAGTTGTAAAGTACTTACAAGAAAACGACGAAGAACAGATTACTATTGATGATCTTTGTTTAAAAATGGAAGAATACCTTGAACATTGTGAGAACTGGGCTTATGGGCACACTCACATGAAGGAAAAGCTGAAGGAACATTTTGGGGACCGTATAGTTGTAACGAACGTTAACGGTAGGCCAAATGTGGTCACTTTCAAAACAACAGCAGATGCAATACTCCAAGAGTTTCACGCTCAGTCCTTTGACAAAGATCAAGAAGAAGAAAAAATGAGCATCATCCGCACAGCGGCGAAGCTGATCAAGCAAGATATCAAAGCTATCGTAACCAGTGACACATCCTATCCGAAGGTGGACGAGGATTTAGAGAAACACATACAGTTCTTGCCTTTCTCGCTTCAAGTTTTTCTCGATCACCTAGTGGCTGGAAAGCACCGCTTTAAATTAGCCTCCATCGGGCAAACTGTTATGCAGGCAGCACGACCGCGCGCCCTTGTTGCTCCATTGCAGATTGGATTAGCGGTCCAAGTTCACCATGCCTTTGCGTCTCGGTTTTTAATTGATACTCTGAACAGTCATGGGTTTTGTTCATCATATAATGAGGTTCAGCGGTATAGTAAAAATGCTGCAGTTCAGCAGTCAACTGACATTCCCTCTTTTAATGGAGAATTTGTCCAATACTCAGCAGACAACGTCGATCATAATGTTAGAACCCTAGATGGGAGAGATACATTTCACGGGATGGGAATCATATCGACCGTGACGCCAGGGACGAAGCATGTACATTGCATCCCACGACGCCATTGTGAACGGGAAGAAATAACGTCCGTGGGGCATATCCAGATTGTTCAGCCAATCGAGCCAAGGCGTCCAGTAGAAGTCAGGTATAATGACGTAGTTATTAAGAGAGTAACGGATCCTTCAAGGAATATTGATCTTCTGTGGGACATGTCGCTGCTGTTCGACACCGAGACGCAAACAGGTTGGGGGGGTACGATGCAATTAGTTCTTCAAGGTGACCACCCAGGGAAGTCCTCGGTTGTGTTCCTCCCCATGATCGACATGAAGCCTAGTGACAACACATGCATCTACTCCACCCTGAAGTTCCTGTCAGAACATGCACAAAAACACAACGTTCATACCCCAATCGTCACCTTCGACCAGCCCTTATGGTGGAAGGCGTACAACTTGATTCAGACAGAACCCGTTAGTAGCACCATTCACAATGTTGTTGTTAGGCTCGGAGGGCTTCATACAGAAATGAGTTTCATTGGTGCTATTGGCCATCTGATGGCAGAGTCCGGTCTGAAAGAACTATTGGAGCTGGTTTACGCGTCAAATGCAGTTGACCATATACTCACAGGCAAAGCCATCGCACGGGCAGTAAGAGGCCATTCCCTGGTGGACGCAGCCTTGAACACTCTAATCTATGCTGCAGCTCTCCAAGTATCTATCCCACCGCTACAAAGCACAAGTGGTGAGTAAGAATATTTTTTTGTTATCAAAGACAAGATATCAAAACTTCCTAATATTAATTGTTGGTTTATTGATTCGTTATAAATTTGGTGAAGACGATGCCGTCCGGCTTCCAATGCGAGCAGACTATGACAAGCAACTTAGAGAAGATTTGAGCTGTACGTATTAGGAGTAATGAAAATTCCTTAAAACACTCTTAAAATAAAACTGAACTTCAAAGTGATCATCTTTTCTGCTCTTGGGTATAGGGGGGGGGGTGTCATTTGGACCCCTCAAAGGTTTTTCAATCAACAAGATGGACGTTTTTAGCTATACCTATGAAACTTTAGATAACTGTAGTCTGATAAATAAGACGTCTTTTAATGTTTAGTGTGTGACGTCACCTGCAAAATATATGAATCAAGTGTTGCATTAAAAAATGTTTTTTTCATTAAATGTCTTGAAAAACATTGTTTTCGTTTGTTAGACTTAAATTTACGCAAAAAGTTTCAAAATAGTACAAATTCCAAATATTTGTCCTAGTAAATTGACATTTGGTAGTAAAAACAATATGTACCAGTTAAGCTTATATTTTATGATTTTGGCCCAAACGGTTAAGGGTTGAATACGAAATTTAAGTAAATATTTATTTTTTTAACTTACATTTTTAGTAATTCCGGATCGTACACCGAGAACTGGCGCCGTTCTGGTAGAGGAAGCCCGCTTGTTGTTTAATCAGCTGATGAAAAAGGAGAAATCCTGGGAAGCGGTGAACGATGAAAGTGTGTGGGAAACCATTCGGCAGACTGTTGAAGCCACTAAAGTGTCCCTTCAAGAGCAAAGCCGCACATCCGCTTTGTGGCTTCAGTATATTGAGATGGTTCGAATCTTGAAACTGTTTATAAAAGCAGAGCGCACAGGCAATTGGGAACTCCACATGGAAGCTCTCTCTCGAATGCTCCCGTATCTTGCTGCGTCCGGTCACAACTTATATGTCAAGTGTGCACGCCTATATTTACAGTCCATGAGCAAACTTCAAAGTGATCATCCAGATGTATATCGTAGTTTCATGTCAGGTCTTCATGTGGTGAGACGGAGTGATCGATATTGGGGAGGTCTATCCACTGATCTAATCATAGAGCAGTGTCTGATGAGGAGCCTTAAGACCAGCGGGGGCCTAACAAGAGGACGGGGTTTAACAGAACAACAACGTGTGACATGGCTTCTTGCAATGCCTGCATGCGCTGAAGTCAATCGTGTCATGCAAGAGATCAGTGGAGTCAACTATACATCTGGCGAGCAGAACAAAGACATGTCAAAAACCAGAAGAGCGCGCGATGTTAAGGACGTCCTAACAATAATTGCTGCTCTGCAAGACAGCAATCCTTTTTCCCCAGACGCAAATCTTAGGAACGTAATGAATGGAGTGTATGCTGACAGCTCAGTGAACGTGGATGAGGCGCGCAAAATTGGAGAAAAAGTTCTTACATCCATGACGGGAAAGACTATCACAGAATACACGTTTAAGAAAAATGAGCAAGCCATCACTCTGGCGTCTAAGTGTGCAATAAAGATCGATAATGAGCAGGTTCAAGTCGATCCTCAGCTCCTGTTCCAGCGTCTGCTCTTGGCCGCTAACAGTTCCGAAGACCTTCCATCTATATTTCGCTACGAGTTGAGCAGTTATCCGGCATCTCTATTTGATTTCCAACTAATGATGCGGCAAGCCAATAAACCAGCTCTAGCAGACGCCATTTGGTCCAAGCTCAACCCACAAATCACTGGCGAGACAGTGCCACGTGATTCAACTATTCAGTATGTGTTGGACGGAGGTGCACTGCTGCACAGAGTGGTTTGGCCCTCTGTTGGGTCAGTTACATTCGGAGATCTTTGTGGTCTTTACTGTAATTATGTAACTAGGAAGTACCGCAGAGCAACGGTTGTGTTTGACGGATACAGCAACAACTTGTCAACAAAACAGATGACGCAACACAGGAGATCATCCGGTAAGATCGGTCCCACTGTCGCGTTCACGCAGGACATGAAGGTCACTCAGAAGAAGGACGTGTTTCTATCTAATGCCAACAATAAGGAGCGCTTTTTAGTTATGCTTGGCGAGAGTTTGTGCCGACATCAGTGTGAAACACACTTCGCAGATGGTGATGCCGACTTTCTTATTGTAAAGACCGCCGTCCAGTCCGCGAAAACCCAAACCACCGTACTTATTGGGGAGGACACCGACTTACTTGTCCTTCTTTTATTTCACACCGACGCTAACGCTCATGACCTTTACTTTATTCCCGAACCAAAGAGCAACTCATTGCGACAGCGAGTATGGAACATTAAAAAGATACAAGCAGAACTAGGAACTGAAATCTGCAATAACATTCTATTTATTCATGCAATTCTTGGTTGTGATACCACTTCTCGTGTGCATGGTATTGGAAAGGGAACATCACTCAAGAAATTTACAACGTCACCTCAATTCCGACAGCATGCGGCAGTGTTTCAGGGCGTGGCAACGAAAGAAGAAGTCATCTCTTCAGGGGAAAATGCGCTTGTGCTCCTGTTCAACGGCAAGCTAGGACAAAACCTCGATGCTCTCCGGTATCAGCGCTACCAGGAAAAGCTGGCAACAAATACCGCCAAGATTGATGTGAAAAGCCTCCCTCCAACATCAGCTGCAGCAAAGTTTCACAGTCTACGTGTGTACGCCCAAGTCCTTCAATGGAGAGGAGAAGAGGTTAACGTGGAAGAGTGGGGATGGACGATGAAAGGCATTCTGGTAGTGCCTGTAATGACGGACCTGCAGCCGGCACCAGATAGCCTCCTGCATATCGTGAGGTGTACCTGCAAATCTGGATGTAGTACCATGCGGTGTTCGTGCCGCAAGAACAACTTGGAATGTTCTCCGGCCTGCAGCCAGTGCAGAGGATCTAGCTGCACGAATTGCTCTATTGTGTTGAAAGAACATGACGCTAGTGACGATGAATAAAATGTGGGTCCATAAGATCTTTTTCTTGTGTGTCCTAGTATTGCAGAGTAAATGTAGATATATATAACATAGGATAAAACGAATAATCGGCTACTTGTTTAGCAATGTTTTTAGTTTTGTTTTCTTTAATGCTGCTTGTTTGGTAATTTGATTTTTACTCATTTTTTAAACGGTATCTAATAGTGGAAGTCCCCTCGACCTTTCAAAAACTAATATTCCATAATAATGACCTTATATTCTATAATTATTACTTATTCAAGATTTGGATTTCAATTCTTGTTACAGCTATAGCTCGTGTTTGCTAACTGAAGAAGTTCAAATCTAAATTAAGCTTTGTTTTCATTATTTCATGCAGGGAATTATCATGTTGAATTTTATATTTATTATAATGACCTCACTACGAACCATGGATAATGCAAATATTTACTTACTTTTTTTACATTATTAGGAAATTGAGTCCAGTTTGTGCATCTTCCTATAATTTATTTTTAAATTATATCACGGAATGACCGACATGGCAATATTTTCGCTCCGCACTTCTTAAACTGTAAAAAGATATAGTGAAATGTACTGCTGAGTTTCTTGGTATATTGTTTTTAAAAAATATATCGAAATTTAGTGAAAATAAACGTGTATAAACCTTTAAACACAATATTTTCCGTTCCAGCCTCGTTTTCATGTCGCAGGAGAGCGCGAGTATCAATTAAGTTCATTTTGACGGCTTTCCCGTGCAAGATTTTCTTAGGACTTTTAGTATGTTGTTTAGGGCAGTTGTCTGGCCTGTATTTCGAAGAGAAACCTTCTTTTGCAATTTGTGGTAGGTCGAACCTCAAATTGACTGGACTATTCCATTTACCTACCCATCTGATCATCTACCCCTAATCTACCAAGATATTTAACCACGTATCTACTCACCTACCCACCTATTTACTTATTTACCTATCTACTTACCTGGCTGTTTACTAATTTACCTGCATATTTAAATACTTGTATATTTACTCGCTCACCTATTTACTTACCTATTTACTCAACTACCTACCTACCTATTTATTTACTTATTTAATCATCTACCAACCTACTAACCTATTTATTCATCTACCTACTTACCTACTTACGTATTTGCTTATTTACTTACCTAGTCATCCATTTACTAGTTTACTTACCCATCTACTTACTCATTTAACTACTTATCTACCTACCTACCGCCTTACCTATTTACTCGTCTGCCTTCCAACCTATCTATTTACCTATTGACTCGTTTAAGCTTTAACTGTTTATTTACAATTAAACCTCTATTTATTTACCTACTTATCTATTTACCCAACAGCTAATCTAACTATCAACCGATCTTCTTATCTAACTACTTAATTACCCCACGTGACTCGGGTTTTGTCTTGATTCTGATTCGTACTTGGTTCAAGCTCGTACTTAAAACTTGTGAGTTATGCTGGACTCGTGGTCGATTTCTTAACTTTATGGTAGTTTATCTTAATTTTCAGTTTTCTATGCGCAGCGTAACTGACAAGATTTTCGATGTCTGCATTTACATCCAGATTTGGTGGCAATCCGAACCAAGTGACGCTCTTTGGTCTTTCCAGCGGTGGGATGAGTATAGGCCTTTTGATGTTGTCCAGGCTGGCGGAAGGCTTGTTTTACAGAGTTATAATGCAAAGCGGCGTTGCTACACAAATCTATGCATGGCTAAAACCGAGTGAAGCGGAAGATATAGCACGGTATGTATTTATTTATAATTGACCAAACAAACAATACTCTTAAACTTTGTAGTAGACACGATTAGGCAATTATACTTATGCCTTTCTCAGTGCGATTACGTTGAATTAACATAACAGTATCAAATTTACATGTTTGACTTGTTGGACAAGGGAAGGTTTAAATAAGTGTATATACCTATCTACTTACTATTTACTCAACAACTTAAATAGACATGGATAGACAGTTAGACAGACAGACAGACATTCATCCATGAGGTGTTTACCTCATGGATGACGTCCTAACCACCAATTTACTTAACTACTTAAATAGATGTGGATAGACCGACAGACAGACAAAGAGACATTCATCCATGAGGTGGCTCACGGGACCTTTTTGATAACCTCATAGATGACTTCACTCATCGATGAGGTGTAGGAGTGAGATGAATCGATTCATTCATTCACTCACTCACTCACTCACTTACTCACTCACTCGCTCACTCACTTACTCACTCACTCACTTACTCACTCGCTCACTCACTCACTCACTTACTCACTTGCTCACTCACTCACTCACTCGCTCACTCACTCACTCACTTACTCACTCGCTCACTTACTCACTCGCTCACTCACTTACTCACTCGCTCACTCACTTACTCACTTACTCACTCGCTCACTCACTCACTCACTTACTCACTCACTCACTTACTCACTCACTCACTTACTCACTCGCTCACTTACTCACTCGCTCACTTACTCACTCGCTCACTCGCTCACTCACTTACTCACTCGCTCACTCACTCACTCACTTACTCACTCGCTCACTCACTCACTCACTTACTCACTCACTCACTTACTCACTCGCTCACTCACTCACTCACTTACTCACTCGCTCACTCACTCACTCGCTTGGCTGTAAACGGGTGATTAATGTATGCATTAAACTATACGTTTACAAGGAAAAACTTTTTTTACTTCTCCGACCGGGCTCGAGCTCACCACCATTCACTTCCGAAGCTGATGTTCTAATGCCAATGCACTAACCTCTAGGCTATGTCGAAATTACCTCCAGTTATCAAAAAATTAATCTTTTTAAAAATACGGCATGGATTTGTAACGCATGCACCATGGAGCAGAAGGAAGAAGAGCTTAATGCAAATTCAAGCAACTTTTTTTTTGTCAGAATATTGGGTTTTCGGTTTTCTTTATGTTTAATTATGTGAATTGTTTTTTCATGTGAGCTGCGTATGGACATAAACTGCAGCTGGGAAAATCGGACAAAAGACAAAAGCTAAGGGGTCAAAAATTCTGTATTAGTGCACACTTATCGCCGTTAGCTTAGGACAATTTGGAAAAAGACAGCTGGAGAAATATGTTTTGCATTTCAAAATATTTGTGTAATCAGTGTCCTGAAGCCATTTGAGTGATAAAACGTTGCATTAGTCTTGTCTAATACACTCTTAACTTGAGGTACGCATACTTTGTGTGATTCAAAAATTTTTCAAACTGCTAACTTCCAACATGGCGCTTACAATGAAAATTGATATCTTTGATTATTCTGCGGTATCTAACAGGTAGAATCCAATGGGTAGTATTCCACACGGCTTTCCCACCATTACTTGCGAGCGACATGGCGCCATAATTGTACTATGCGTACGTTTCCGAAATGGCGCCAAAGTGCGAGTTTTCTGCACAAGGTAAAAAATTATCAATGCTCGCTAGAGCTTAACACGTCAGCACAAACTGCGGTTTTAGTTCCTTTTTCTCCATGGGGGACAATATAGTTAGTTGAATTTTTCAAAGCATGGGATAAATTAGTTATGCAATGCTTTCTCATGGGATACCATGAAAATACCATTTGTCACTTGCATTTACTTCGTATACACACGAGCCTTCCACCGTATCCCACCCTTGGCTCACAGGGTTTTTGATTTAACAAACAGGGATTTTGCTGAGAAGATCGGATGTACTAAATTGTCTAAGATAAAAAATTGCCTGAAGTCCAAGACTCTTAAGGAGATATTTAATGTTCAGTTGATTCTAAAGAAACGAGGGTCACTTCCGGTCGTAGGTCCTGTGATTGATGGCTTTGTTCTCTCAGGTAAGCTATGGTATTGTGAACTTTTATTGCTGGCTAAAAAAATTTATTCATCAGGCTATTTCTAATCATTCTAGTTTGTTTATAAAAGAAAATTATTGGCATTCTTGGAAAGTACATGACCACGCATGAGCGAATCTTACTTTATGTTTGCGCATGCTTGGTTCTTCTTCTTACCAGTCTCTCGACCTTCGAAAAGAGCGGGGTAGTAATGCTGGTGTTGTGGTCTGTCTGTTACTGGCGACGGCATTTCTTATTGTTATATAGCTAGTTGCTGTCGTTTTTAACTCGAATGCGCGCTCTCATTGGCTAAATCGAGGTCACATGAATGAGTTCAAAACAAATGGCTGATCAATATCTCGAAAATTGTTTACCAACCGGAAAACGTACATTGCTGTCGCGCATCACGTTTGAGAGCGGAGAAAATTGAATAATTGTGGTTTATGTTGTTTATCCTGTATAACAAAACATTTTGTCTCGGCAAACATCGAGATTCTCGGGAAACAAAACAAATGTTTCCCTCGTGAGCAGTCATTAAGCATATAATGTTTCAATATATGAGCCGCTGTTGCAGACTATCTAGGACCCTCAATTATTGAAATTTGTAATTAAATGTAAATTGCTTAGAGCTTTGGATAAGCGCTATTTAAATGTGTTAATATTCTTCTTGTTTTTATTATTATAAAGAACTGTGGAAATCAGAGGGAAAATCTGGGATAGTACTCTCAGACTTTGATAGGAATTTTGAACCAGTTACCTGTGGAGGATGCTAGTTTTGCTCTGAATTGTAGTTCTATTTGTACTCTGTACTTTTGAGTTCTGTCGTTGAAACTTTTGATCTCATCTTTTTAGATGAAGTTTGCTCTAACAAAGCATTTGTGTTTTTGTAACTTTTTAAAAACTGCTGCACGTATGTTATTGAGGCAAAAAGTATAACAAAAAACCGTCTATATGCCCCCGGGGAATACTTTAGGAATTTCTTGGTAGGGGCGTACGGCTGTGACCCTGGAACCCTTAGCCTAGAACAGAGCTAGTTCAGCTGAACATGAATTAGGTTACCCTACAAGACTCGAAAATCTATGACCTTATGAAAGAATCTTAACAAACTCAATTAACTTATGAAACAAATCCTTAGGCGAGACCGATTTAACTTCCTTTTTTACGAACCCGCCCAACTTAATTTTTTAAAAACTGAAAAAACAATTCCATCTGAAGAACAAAATATATTGCCCTGCTTATTATTGATTAAAATGTACTTATTTCGAGCTCAATTATATCATAGATTGTACGATCGAAAAGTATAAAATAAACAGCTTCAAGGGACAGTACGGCATGTAAGCTTCTCATGAAATTCAAGATTCGAACAAGCTTTGTGATTGGCTAAATTAAGGCTGGGGTGAATTTTATCGTTACTTTTATTGGCTCAAATTTCATGGGAAGCTTACATGCCGTACTAATTACTTCGAGTGCACGTGATGAATGTAGACAAATTAAAGAATAGGGTCTATGAATAAGCAAGTATGGATACCGTAAGTAACAAGTGTATTACGCTAAGAGTTTTCTGGAAAAGCAAATATTTCAAAATCATTTTCAAATTACATAATTTGTTGAAATCACAATTAACTACACAAATTACCAATAATATTAATACAAAATGATGAAAAACGTAGAGAATATCGAAGTTTTCAAAATGACGTCATTATCTGATGGTAGTTTTGTACCTGCTAATGTTTGGTTTTCAAAGCTCTACCGGAGAAAGGAGACTAACCCGGGTTAATTTGTTTCGAAAAATAGAAGAAACGTAACGTAAGTGGATCAATATCTGAAAAAGAGTATAATTTGCTGGGAAACCAAGAACAGAGTTTAACAGTTAAAAAATGTTTTATGGATAAACGAGGGCCTCCACTAGGAGCTTTAAACCAATAAAGTTTCATAAAGAGCTGTCATGTTTCGCTATGCCGCTAATTTTCATGGTTTCGAGAAAAAAATGACGCACATGCAACTGGTCTAGTAAATGCTAGATCGTTATTATGAACATCTTTCAGATAATCAGCGAATTGAGTACTAAAATTTTCTTCTCAGCTGAAAATGCAAAAAAGTAAACTGCGCCTGAGTGATCTGGGTTGGTATGGCAAATTAACATTCATTGTTCTCAGAGTTGGCGCTAACCAAAATGGATGTGGGGTCTGGGAACGAAATTTGTAATCTTTCAGTATGAAACTACAAATCAGGAAAAAAAAATCGTTTTAACAGTTGAGTAAAGTATTAAGTTACTTTAAGAGTAAAATTTTTGAACTTATTAGCCAATGTATTTTTCTCAGATGAGCCAACAAACCTCCTCAAAGAAGGAAATTACAATCGCAATATAACCGTCATGAGTGGCATCACCAGAGATGACGGAGGAGTATTTTTAATGGAGTTTCCAGGTAAAAACAAATAGGTTGTCAGGTGCGAAACTTCATTTATGATAACCGTCATGAAATAATCAGCGTAAAGACATCCTCAGCAAATAACACTGAAATTATTGATTTTTTTAAAAAACAATGATTGGAAATCATTGATTAAAAACTAATGTGATTTTGGAAAAAACCTAGAATTTTTGTAGATCAGAAATGTAATGATTTATCATAATTATGTTAATTATGATAATTTTTTATAATTATGATTTTTAAGATTTGAATAATTGATTTCATGATTGCATAGAATCATTGGTTTCATGACGCTGAAATCTTATGATAATTTCTTGACGGTTGTCATGAATGACATTCCAGTGCAAACATGGACAGCAAATACCTCCCCTCCCCTCCCCCTTCCCTCAATTTTGTACCAGAAGTATTTTTAATTGTTTGGGGTTTCTACCTTTTGAAAGAAGCGAAGACTATTGTTATCATGTTGAATGTACGTCCGTAACACCACAGGGAGCCCGCACATTCGAGTCTACCGGTGTCGTAATACAATTTCTTTTCCGCTTTTTTTGGAATAAGCAATCAAAATTTTATTTAGCTAGGGGAAACCTCAAGTTAAGTAAGTAGGTCATTACCACAACACAGTTATAAGTTAGTAGGTTTGTGACTTGTCATTTGAAGTAAAAAATGATACCAATAAACTTACGACAAGTTTGGGCGACCAAAATGAGCCTGATTTTGGCAAGAACATGCCAATACCAGAAACATCTGCATAGGAAACTAATTTTGATCACAGGCTGGGAATTTTCCTGTTTCTTTTTCTTTTCTTCGTTTTCAATTGCTGCAGCAGTCCTTGACTGTGTTTTATTGTTTAAAGTAGATCTAATAATAATGGTATTTTGTTTTACAACAGGAACGTTGTAAAACTATCAGAACTTCGCCTTTTTACATAGATTCTCCACATCCTAAATTTGGAGTCTGGTTACGCCTTTGTTTTTATTTTTGTGATGAGCTGATATTGTTGCAATTAGGGTCGAATTTTACTCATTTTTACATTGAATAACTTTTTTACAATTTGAGCCCGAACTGAATACAAAACCATAAGGGAAATTTTGTGTCCCTCAATTTCTATGTCAGCGACAATTGTTCCTGTTGGGAGACATTGCTTCTTAGCAATTGTAGCAAGTCGGAATCAACCGGTAAGTTGAGGGTGGGCCTGGGATCGAACATGGAACGTTGTGGTTGGAAGGCAGAGTTCTTACCAAATGCGCCAACCGCAAAGCATAATTTTTGTAAATCGCTTAATGCAAATTTTTTGACAAATAAACGAAAAAAAAAAAACCCTTAT